>VZRX01000736.1:0-11241 GCA_013398075.1 Notiomystis cincta | reverse complement strand
AGCTAGCAAAAAGAAACAATTATAAATTGTTAATTTATTAATAATATAATTATTAAGTAGGAATTGATGTAACTCACCCACACCAACACACATGGACAGATATCTTATTCTCAAGGAGAAGGTAATGTTGGGGTGTGTTCCTTTACAAATTGGAGAAAACTTCAAACACACATTCCAAGAGGGAATATTTTACAAGAACCCACCATAAGAAAGTGGACTGGACTTTTATAGTTTAAAGTGATATGACTGCCAGTCATATATTTCCAGGTCAATTCAGCAGCTTATCTGCCAAATCTTTGCCTCAATATGAGGATGTTAATTCAGGGTTAGTTGCCAGAATGGATTTATCATAGTTCAGAAGCAAAATAGCACATGGAGCTCCCTCTCAATCCAGCAGTGACAGATTTGCAAATAGGACATTACCAGAGTTGCTGGAGCACATTCCTAGGCAGACCACCCAGGGCAAGCATCCTCCTACAACCCACTACAAGCTTTCCTATTGGAAGATCCTCTGCCCACTACAAGCGCTAGAAAACTGCAATGGATGATCTGGGGCAGTGCCTAGGTTTGTGTAACTTTTTTTTCTCCTAGCTCTTTGAGATTTTTCCAAAAGTGCAGGTGGCCTAGACATTCATTTTAGAAGAATACAGATTGCCACTCCATAAAGCTTGTTCACTCAATGGGTCTAAATACATATACACAAGAGATGAGTGATACTGAGTCAGAAAAAATCTCTGAAGGACCAAAAGACCAAAATAAATGCATTTTTGAGTCCCTGACATCTGGTACTTATGATAAAATAGAGATATTAAAAAATTGTTAAAAGCTGCTTGTTTCCAAAGTTTGATTCAAATAATTACATACTAGAATCTACCAGTATCATTAACATAATACAGCCTAGAACTGTCACTGGAATCTTCAATTTGGCAAACAAAAAACTCTTAAAATAAGGTTTCATTAGACTGCACTTTAAATATGATGACCTGTTTGGAAATAGCTTGTAACATAAGGAAGGTTTATTTCAGCTGCACAAGGGAGCTCAGAGAATACATTAAACAGCTGATGTTCAAATTAAAAACATAATATATAATTAGATATCTGATATTACAGGCATGGTTTTCAGAAGGCCTGGATATGCTACCTCAACATACAATAAACATACATAAAAGGGACCTTAAACCAATTCTTTATCATACCTTTAAATCTTCAATCACAGTAATCTAACTTGTACCACTAAAAAACTAATTTAGTATAGTGAATGAACTTTTATTTTGGCAATTTGTGTACAAGCCAGTTGAGGTTGGCAATAAATATACAGTGGATACTCACAGACTCTCAAAATGACTCAAAGGATTTCACAGATTCTGCTTCATTTGGAAAATAACTGTTTCCCTTTAAACACCAGTTGCCTTTACTTCTGTATCAAGCCTTAGAATCATATTAGCTAATCAGTGGTACCAATAATTTAAGATTGCCAAATGTCAGTTATTTAATATTATCAGTCTTTTTGATCATACTTTTGAGATACACAACAAATAAGTAATTAAAGAACTGCCTTACTGAAAAAGAACATGTTTTGAGTGGATAAACAATCCAGTTATAAATAACTTATTAAAAAATGTAGTTGTTTGGAACAGAAGTTTCTTATATATATCACTGAATGAACATTTGATACCAATCCTTGGATGTGGGCATGAAAATATTCAGAAGCTACCATGACTACAAATCAGAAATTAGTTATCTTACTTTCCAGAAAATAGTAACCTAAGAGAACATTCATTATAGTGATCTCCTATGATTAAAAGAAAAAAAAAGAATAAAAAAGGGGGAAGAGAAAAGGAAAAAAACCAGCTTCTTTCTCTGAATTTCCTGATACTGGCATAGTGGAATATATAACCGATTAAAAAAAAAAAGGCTAGCACAGATTAGTGTAGGCTTTTAAGAATTAGAGAAGATTACACTATAAAGAACTGGTGATATCAACTTCTATTATTAATGTCACAATTTTATTAAAAGTTTCCCCCTTTCAGTTTTCCACCTCTGTTTTTTTCTTAAAACCTGTGAAGTTAACAAATGTGATAAGAAAGCTGAAGAAGAGAAAGGTGAATTAAAACAGAAAATAGCAACAGAAAACAATTGTAAGGAATGGAAAAAAGTATACACGGCCCTCTTCTACCAAGGCATGTTTTCCACAAAATATCAGTTTGAATTGTTTATTCAATTGAAGTGTTTCAGTGGTTTCTTTGTGCACTGAGATTCCAACAATGTACTTTTGGTTAAGCTAAATATCTGAAAGAGAATTACCAGTTGCCTTAATCCAACATAGCACCTTAGAGAGGTATCTGCTGCTTCATATCCACTATGAAAAGAATGTGACACTGTCAGGGACATAAACAAGGTTTAATTACATAATCAATATTATCTAATGCAGTTGTTCTATATTTTCTGGTTTATAAATTTTTTAAAATACTTTCTGTTCTACTTTTTGCACCAGACTTCCTGTTTCCAAATAATTGCTCAGTTCTTTCTACTCTGTAATGGAAGGTTCATGTATTTCTTCTAGAATATATCCAAAGGTTTAATATTCTTAAATCTTAATATTCAACTACTGGAGGTCTTTTGTAGTAGAAAGTAAAACTGGAAGTATAAGAATCCAGTCAAATCTGTTACATTTTAATAAATCTCTTTCCCATAAACTATTACTTGGACTGAAGTGGGAATGTTCATTATTGACAATAATATGATTAAGTGTAACCTCATATGTTAGTACATTAGAGAAATTATGGGGACTCATGTAACCAGTGGAAACTACATTTTTGTGATGTGAGTTGTGAGAAATCCACAGTTCACTTTAACAATTCTTTTTGTAAGTCCACTATTGTCACAAAAAATACCGCCTTAAAAGTTGAAAATATAAACTGAACCTCATTCGAACACCTGTTCTTTGCCATGGGAACAGGGAAAAGGAATCACAATATCACAGCTTATGCTGTCCACCTTAAATATCTTCTCTTTAATACAGATTGAATCTGACCATGGATAAAAAATATGCATTTTTAGATAAATGAGAAGCAAATTCTATATAACATGTGTTACAAGCACCAGCAACAGTCAACCACAGATCTCAAATCTCTTTGGGGAAAAATAACCAAAGAAAGAAAAGGACAAGTATTGTATCATCAGACTAGCATATGAGGAATGTGAAAGCAACTTTCTTAAGGATATGAGTAAATAGAAATGCAATAGAAATGCAGATCTTCTATATAAAGGACTCCAGCATCTATAGCTTGGCCCCTTCAGCTAGACAGACCTCAAATGGTTGCCCTGTTATAGTTCCAACACACCAGAATCTCATAAGCCTCTTCTCAACTGAATCTCAAGTTCTATGGTTGTTTTTATTTTGGGGGTTTTGTTTGTATGTTTTTCTCAGTTTGTGGGTGGTTTTTTCCTCAGTTGTTGGCTTTTTTTGTTGTTGTTTTGTTTTGGTTGAGGTTTGTTTGTTTGTTTGTTTGTTTGTTTGTGGTTTTTTATTGAGTTTTTCAGTGCTTTGGTCTTCATTAATGTCAGTAGGAAGCTCAGAGGTATTGGTCCAGCATACCTGTCACAGCCTTGTCATACAGTACCTTCCACTGTTATGAGAGACTAGGATTTATATTGTTGAGGCCAAAACAAAGAACACAGACCAAAGAAATCTCTGACAATGAACAAAGTGCATGAACCTTGAAGTAGATGCTGCTGACAAGTTTGACAGCATGAACCTTGAAGTAGATGCTGGTGGAAAGTTTGACAGCACTTGTCACTCTTCCTTCACTTTTGTTTGTAAACTTCCTGAACTCTAGATGCTGATTTTTGGCTAGATGTTTGCTTCAGGATAAGACACTTGTTTCAAGGAGGAAGTTTCGATCTGCATGTGCATGGCTAACACTAGCAATTCTTACAAATTCTTACTGCTTAATAAATTAGAGAAGAAAATTTCATTTGTGCCATGGAAACACCTCAGATATGCCTTTTGCTGTTCCCAGAGGAAAACCAAATCAGTCTTTGGGTCATGCATCTTTTAGAAGCATTTTGAACATTATGTTCTGAAAAGTTATGACTGATAAATAAATTTGGAAAATGTGTATGTATTACACATGCCTTATTCAGACCTCTGGGGACTAAGCAGTACCTTCCTATAAACTTGCACTGGTTGTATTAGGTCACTGTGACTGCTGGCCTCCTAACCAAGAGATTATGTCCAGGTTGCAGGAGGAATAAAAAGGATATATTTTGAATACAGGGAGACAAGACAATATTCACAGAGAGTGAACAATCAATGTAGTTGACATGACCTAGGAAAACAGCTGGGAGGAGGAAGAACAATACTCATAATTGTATATGAAATATAGTGTAGAACTATAAACTAAAGAATGGGAAAAGGGCAACTACGTTTTGATGCAGAAAATCTGTGTGGAAAATGCTGAGATGGACTGGACAATGCAAAAAGAGAATTCAGAAACTGGGAAACAAAAAGGATTGAGACTAGAGCAATTCTACTGGACAACCCAGTTGTCATGGATTAGTTTTAGGGTTAGGGTTATGAATGAAGATTTAAATGATTAAGGCAAAGACTTGCAAAGGAAATAAAGGCATGGTTTGGATTAAGGCCACAGCCAGAGAGACAGCATGGACTTGAAGTCAGGTAACCAGGATCAGCATCTGGAACTTGTAGAACAGGGATGGAATTGATATAAAAGCTGAGAAAACAGGATTGCCCAGACAAACACTTGTTTGAGGCTGTAGAAGTTAGCTGAAGGACTCACGACAGTCCTTAACACCTGCAATTAGCAAACATCCACAAATCAGCATAGAAAGCAGTGTCCTTTGCCTTTTTTTTACTTTTTCTTTTTTTCTTTTTGATAATTCATTCATTTATTATATAAGGCAACCTCGACCAATTGAAAGGTTGACTCAAGTGGTCAACTAAGTATGTAGCTATAGTTTATGATCTGAAAAATCATAAATACAATGACACATGGAAAGATTTCAGCAGTTCTTAGTTGGTTTTAGAAAAAGACAAATAAAATATACAATCTCAAAACTAGCACTTAAGCTATTCCTTTTTACAAAGTGACTTTACAGTCTACTAAACCCAACAGATTATGTCTCACAAGCTTTCTAAGAATATGGGCCTGTGTCTACCTTGAGCAAAGTATCTCTGTACAGTGACATTCTGTTCAGAAGTTAGAAATCACTTAATTAAGATGGTAATTAAAACCTTAATTTAACTCAGTGTGAATGCATTATAGCATTTAATTACATAATTGTGCACTATTTTTTTTCCTCTTTGCTTTATTTTGTTCAGAGCATGGTCATTGCTGTGCATCTGATTGGTGCTTTTCCTGTCAAGGAAAATGTTCATCATAGTACTCTGGCTTACTTTTTACCCAAGCTACAAATACAGATTGAAAAGGCTGTGACTACAGATCAAAGGAGACATGGAAAACTGCATTATGTCTACAGAAGGTTTTGTATCTAACAGTAGACTCTGTCTGTCACACCTGGCAGCACTTGTGAAGGTACTTAATTTTCGTTATGTTGAAGCTGCTATACTGACACAAAAAATACAGACATAGTAGCTTGAGCTTCAACAGCATTGTGGCCCTGTGCTTGGGCTAATTAATTTGATTTGGTCCCTTGCAGTAAAACCAAAACTAATTAGTTTAGAAGGAGAGCTCTGCTGCCTGGATGTGCAGTTAGTCATTCAGTGCCAACTTGGGTGCCAGTGCAAAACTCTACTTTGTATGAAGCGAAATTGAGCCAAATATTTAAACAGTCTTTTGATACGTTGTTAGTAATTTTATAGCTCTGATTTTCTGATTGAATAATTTGTGAGAGGTACATTGAGAACTCATGTTAGCTAATGTTGGAATTTGAGTCTGTTCTATTCTGTCTCATGTAAACTATATTGGAAAATCAGATGTTTGAAATCTTTGAGTACATAGACCAAATCATGATAGATGTTGTGATGACCATAACACTAAATTTCTCTTGAGTATTGCACAAAATATATCAGCAGTTGTTCATGAAGGGCTTAGCTACAGCAATGAGTGTTATGGAAAAATGTAAGTTTAAATTAATCTTACTGTTGAAAGAGTGGATTGGATCTAATGTAGCAAGAAGGGCACAAAATCACAAACTTGTTTGGTGATTGCTGCTCATCCTAGACCTAAAAAGGCAAAGAGAAATAGCATGTGATTATGCTATTTTTAAAGCTATTTTTAAAGAAATGTCATTATACACTCACATACAAGGAAATTGGATAAAGAGTACACAGTCAGAGATTTATTTTTCTTAGTACAGGAATATTTGGGTTTGGAACCTTACTTTCTTGTCGTAAGTAAGAATACAAGTTCTGGAAAAAGAAGAGAAGTAATATAGATTTACAAGGCAGCAAAACCTATAAAATTAATATTATCAAAAAGTCGTCCAATGTTAGTTTTGTTCAGCCCCAAGAAGAGGAAACTGAGGGAGAAATAGTCTACATCTTTCTCGTGAGAGAAGCAGAGGGTGAGTAGGCACTTACTTCTTCTCTGTGATGACCCAAGGGAACGGCCTGAAGTTGTGTTCAGAGGAGGTTTAGGTTGGATATCAGGGAAAGGTTTTTTTTACCCAGAGGGTGGTTTGGCACTGGAACAGGCTCCCCAAGGAAGTGGTCACAGCATCAAACCTGACAGAGTTCAGGAAGTGTTTGGACAATTCTCTCAGGCACAGGGTGTGATTCTTGGACCTCGTCTGTGCAGGGCCAGGAGCTGGATTTGATGATCCTTGTGGGTCTCTTCCAACTCAGAATATTCTGTGATTCTGTGATTTCATGAGATGTACGTAACTACGTTAATGCTGGGGAGCCATAAAAGGTTTTTTAATCTATAATGTAGAAAAAATAGCTTTTTACTGATTTACATTTTGCTTTCTTCAGAAGTCCATAGAAAAATATAGATACAAGTATATTTTCTTACAGTTCTGTGCCTCAGAGTTTAATTTAAGACAGCAGAATGGGACACAGAAATTACTGACAAAGTACTGGGAATTTTTTTCCGGAAATAGATCAGAATGTTCCTCAAAGAATTGTACTGACTTTCTTACAAACAACTATGCTATTCCATATGACATTTATTGTAATAAAATTTTCGGTTTTATGCAATTCTGATAATTTGGCAGGTTTGAGTCTGATCACTATTTAGTTGTAGCCTTTCCAGAATGGCTGTCAAACTTAGTTCACCAAATATTTTACGTTATAATATAGGAAATGTTTAATTGAAAACACTCAGATTTCTGTTGTCATTTTTATATATTAGAGTTGTATTATGGTTTAGCATAGGAGAACTCAGCTCAAAATCAGGATTTTTCTGGTTTTTTTTAGATAGAATTTTTCCAGGTCCCATAATGTATTTAAGAGGGTACTTTCATAACTGAAAATTATCATGGGGACTGGGATTATTTTCTAGATACCTTTTTAATTTGTCAATAAAACAATTTTTGGGTACCATTTTTATTAAGTTGGGGGGGTTATATTTATAAAAATATGATTAGTGACCATCTAAATGAGAATACCTTCTCCTGATCTGAAAACCAAAGTTTTCAAAGGGTCACTGCGTCTCTAATTATAATGAAGCAGTTAACAGTCGTCTAATTGAAAGATTGTGTCAGCATTTCCATTATAAAGCCATGTTTTTCATGGGTTGTAGCTCAGCTGTAAAGATTCAATCTGGGCTAAAACATGTCAAAAAATTCAACCTGCTTCATACTGAATGCCTTCAAACTCCCAATTAAACAAGTGAGTTTTCCAGGCACTGACTATTTTAAAAAACAAGGCCAGACTTTACATTAATAATTTTACTATGCCATCATAGACAAAGGATTGGCATGCAAGTAACTATTTTTGTAAGTGCTTTAAATATTTGTATTTTTTTCAGAATGCAAGCTCACCTGAAAAACATCCCCCAAATCATTTTACTGCTTTATCCTCATATCTGCTCCAGGAAGTAAAATGTTCAGTGAAATATAAATATAGTAATTTGCAGTGATTTTGAGGTAATATTTGATAGAGATATTTTATGCTTAATAGACAGAAACTTGTTAAACAATAAAAGATACAGTAACTTCAATACGCTTCACAACACAGGCTAAAGATTAAAAGGATTTTTTTGCTGGAAAAAAGGATGAAAAACTGTTGGGGAAAATTACATTTAAGCTAGAAAGAAATATTAAACATGCAGTGTAAAATAAGTGACTAAAACCACTTCAGAACATTCATTTAAAAGCATGTAGAAAACATCTTTAGTTAAAAGCAAAAAAATCAAAATGCCAGTTCTCTTGAGATGTGTATTTCCATTAAAAAAGGCAACAAAAATAAAATAAAATAAAATCATTTAAGAAAACACCCTACCTAATTTAATTATGAGAAAAATCTGAGTACATGGCTGCAAAGAGGAGAATCAAAGCTATAGTCTGATGTAGTAAAATCTTTCCTGACTTGAAACCTAAAGAACCCCAAGAAAAACAAATAGTAACAATATAGACATGTACTATTTGTAGACAAATGAAAGAATATGCATTTTAAATATTTTGAAATATCAGAAATAGAATATGACACATCCAGAAAACACTTAATTAAAGGCTTCAACATTTCTTCAATTGATGAGATTGGCAATCCAGTTAATTACAGTCGGAATCAGTCTGAGTATGACACTGAGACTTTGATTTGTTTGCAGACTGCCACAAACATGAGACCTCATGACCTCTAAAAATGGCAGAGTAGACTGGTCAGCACCTAGCATGGTGGAATATAATCCATGTGCAACATTGTTATGCAACATAATCCATTTTAGCCATGCCCAGATATGCATATCTGAGTTGCATCTGCACTTGAGAGAGCCTTTTCAACCACAGGCTTATTCCATAGTTATATTATTTTTAATAGCTTCTAAATAAATATTCCATTTCAAAACACAAAGCTAAGATGAATTGCTAACTTAAACATTTTATTGAAAAAACATTAATAATATACTTGAATATCTCATATGGGACAGAGAACAATATTGAAAGGCATTGATAGTCTCCATTACAAAGTACCTGTATTCAGTTATTGGTACACAAGGTCTTTTAGTGGGACTTTTCAGTACAAAGGAGTAGCTGTTGGAGAATATTATTTTTTCGTTTAAAAATTCAGACAGGTACTATTTAGTCAAATTTAGGGTTGCATTTTCAGAACCCACTATGAGGAACTGCACTTTTTTCTTTGGGAAATTAACTTGTACATTATTAAATCACCTCTCAAAAATTAATTAGATATGATAGGTGATAATCAACAGTTGTGACATTTTACATTAAAGGTGGCTATATTTCAATGATGAATACATACATTCATTTATATCTATTTAACTACTTGAAGTTTATTTCTATTGATATTAAAATATGAAATTAAGTGAACAGACTGAACTTGCTAACAAAACCCCTTCACCTCACCTGTTTTATACCATACGAGCTCAATACCCAACAATCTCATTTAATATTCTGATTTTCAGAATGTTTGTTAACTAATGGCATTGACAAATCTGATTCCAACAAGAAAGGACAATGTAAAGCATCAACAAAAGGAATCCAGGTGCCCATTTTAGGACACAGTTCAGGTAAATGAGACAAATTGTTCCTTCCTGGATTCCTTCATCCATACTGTCTGCTGATTGTTATGGCTTGGAAGATTTTATTTTACTGTTACCAGTTTTACTGGCTCAAGCACTTACTGTTTTTCAGTTAGCTTTGTCAATCTTTATTCTTTGACCCCAATGCTGTGATGACTAGCATGTGTTCTAGCCTTTAAGTCAATATCATGTTTCACATTTCTGTTGTTAAGCCTATTGCAGAAGTTGCTTCTTGTTTCATTTACCAAGTTATTTCGCTTTGTTTCTTGTTAGTTCATGTATATTCCACTTCTGATTCTCTCAGGTTTTCAAATCAGCAGTTGAGATTCATCTTTAATTCTACATGTCATGTTCTTGCCTTGCCTGTTGGCACGTAACAGCTGAACATCATCCTCTGGATGATACGTAGGTGGTTATTCAGGCTGCTGGGCAATACCACAAATAATATTTTGTGAAAGAAATCAGAAGTTGCTAATAGCCATTCTCATCCTCAGATCACCCCAAATTTGTGATGAAGTTTGTTGAGCTTTTCTAACTAGATCTATTCTGAAATCAGAATTCATTTGGGATTTCCTAAAGTAAGGGAATTTAGTCCTGGTATTAGCGTCTTTGTTTTTTTCACCTCAGCCCTTCAGTGTACACATAGCACTAATGTTGTGCCCACAACAGAAGTTTCAGATCTCACTGATTCATTAAAGATGTCTGTACATAGCACCATATCAGCCTTTACATTTTCTGAGTCTGTCTCAGTCCTCTTAAGGAAAAGTTACCTTGAATAAATGTTCAGTAAATATTAGCACATTTTTCTCTTGAAATCTGAATAGAATATGTATGCAGCTTCTCCTGCTATGGAAGAGAAGTTCTTGATGGATATTTTTGGATTGTAACATTAAGTTTATGCTCTTCTTGTGAATTTGATTTTGTATTCACTGAGATATATATGAAAGGAAAGAATATATAAAAGAAAGTCCTATCATTGAGATACATTAGATATTTGCAACCATTTTATTGAGACCTTCAGAGTTTCAGTAACACCTGTTGTAGACTGTTAGATACACATCTCATTGATGTGATTTTTCCCAACAGTTTGTGATTACACCAAATATTCACCTTGTGACAAAAGCTGAACTTCCAAACTGGAAGAGAAAAAAGGGCTTTGATATGATCTGGGGATAAACTTGAGAGCTACTAGGCAGTACCTATGGAAGGAGGGATCTGCAAAAGAAATTTCAAACCAAGGAAAGGGAATCAGAAACCTACGCAAAAAAAAGAGAATGAGTCTAAATCAGGATTCACAGAATCAACCTTCAATACACATAAATTTCATGGAATTTATTAAGGAAAAAGCAACCTCTTCTAAAAGTGAGTGCCTTACAAATTCCTGTGGAGAAGGGGAAATCACATGCATTAATAGATTTCTGCATGCAACAGTCTCCAGGAGATGCAACTGTGAGAAGATAAGGACAATAGTGTAATTTTAGCAGACGTTATTTCCAATCAAGCTAGAAAACCATGAGACAGGTTTGAACATGAGAAATTAAGAAGTGATACAATTTTG
>VZRX01000731.1:0-54809 GCA_013398075.1 Notiomystis cincta | reverse complement strand
GAACGTCTCTGAAGGTAAAAGTTATCAGCTGGCTGGCCCAAGGAGAGAAATCCTTATCTGAGATAATGTGTGCAGCACCTTTGCCATCACCTGTGTGCTCCAGGGCAGGAGGATGCTGCATCACGCCCTGCAGCACGACGTGGGGAGCCCCAGCTCTCCATGGGGCAGTGCTTTTACACAGACTGCCCAGCAGACAGGCACAGGGATTTGTGCTGCACCTGCAGCTTGGCAGGAACATGATGTTTGGCAGGGACACAGCCACTGTCTGGCACAACACAGAACGTTTCCAGCTCTGGCAGAGGCAAAGGGAGAGGTGCTCCCAGCAGGGAGCAGGAGGCTGATGGAGCAGGACTGGCAGAGCCCCTGGGCTGGGCAGGAGGGGCAGATTGCAGAGCTGAGGCCATGGGAGGCCCAGGAGCTTCACAGCTGTGGCTCTAAGAGCAAACCTGCCCCAGAGAAGTGCTCACCTTCTACTCCCCAACCCCTGAGCACTCACAGTAAATCAGGTTTTCCTTCTGTACTTTTCCCAGTCCTTTTGGGCTAAATGCAGCACCTCAGCCTGGTCACTGTGCAAGAAAAAACAGCTCTTCCAGACAGATCAAAGCCCTCCTAAAATCTGAAGGAAAAGAAGCAAGTCCCCACCTCTGCAGCCCTCCCTCAGACAGAGACCTCATACCCCCAACCACAATGCTCTGCCCCTTTCAGTAGTTTGGAGTTACTCTTCTTAAACTAACAAGTACCAGTGGCATCTCTTAATTGAATCCCATTTAATCCCTGGCTGCCCAGTCTGAATGGTGGTAGCTGTATCAAGCATTAAACATCATTAGGCTTCAGAAGCTGAGAGAGTAAAGAGTCTTTTCACTTTTTAGATTATGTTTTAGTTGAGACAGTTTTGGAGCTTCTACCAACTGTGCACACTGTTCCTTCCTAAATGAAAGCTGATTTTACATGATGGCAGGAGTAGGAGTTTTTAAGAGACAGGACAATCACTGTGAGGGCTGTCAATGCTTGTTCCTCCCCTTTTATTCCTCATCTTGCCCAAAATGCCTGCAGTTCCCATAAGTGAGAAGAAAGGTTTCCATATGTAAGGGGTTAATCCAGGTGTGTTAAGTCCACCTGGAGTTTCTCTGTCACTCTCTGCAGGGGATGAAAGTGAGCATAACCCATACTCTTCAGATGGTAAAATATTAATTTTCCTGAAGTGCAACCAAAGCACAACAATGATGATTGAGTGTTGCAGGGACTCTGGACCCCCTTCAGATGAAGGTTGGGACCCCTTCCAAGCACACACATGAATAACAGAAAACGTGCTTCAAACCCTACTCTCTTGTCACTCTTGGACAGAGATGCACAATTCATTTTTTTCCTACATTCATCTTCTAATTCTTCCTCACCTGCACTGTTGTCCCAGCACCTTCCAGTTCCTGCCCAGTGCT
This sequence comes from Notiomystis cincta, assembly GCA_013398075.1. Taxonomy (NCBI): domain Eukaryota; kingdom Metazoa; phylum Chordata; class Aves; order Passeriformes; family Notiomystidae; genus Notiomystis; species Notiomystis cincta. The sequence goes on along the minus strand of VZRX01000731.1, from coordinate 53,373 downwards.
GATGGGGAGCTGGCAGAGCCAGGCCAGGCCAGGCCAGGAGCAGTGCTTGGGTAGGGTCAGCTGGCACCATCCAGCAGCAGAAAAAGCGGCACTCGCGGTCACGCTCTCACCTGATCTCTCGCAGGAGAACACTGGGATGCCTGCCTGGGTGTCACAGATTACTTGGAGGAAGGTGCAGAGAGCACTCAGACTGTGTGGATTGTTCTGGCTCTTTCTGCAGTGGAACAAAGCCCTGGCTCACATCAAGGCATGCGAGTGCTGCCGGGGGAGAAACTCCTGCACCGTTCTCCCGGAGCCGGGGGCTGTGCTGGCAGCGTGGCCAAACTGGTAAATCTTTCCTGACAAAACCCAATCAGGAGGGAACACTGAGCTCACAGAGAACGAGAGGGGAAGCACACAATGGAGGATGAGGTGACAGCCAGGGATACTGAGGATCCAAGGTGGATTTTTGCATTTCATGCAGATGCTGCACAAAGGCAACCTGCCACATCCTGCTCTGCGGTGGAGTGTGGGACAGGGCACTGCAAATGGCCCAGGGGGAAAGCTGGTAAAGGCAGAGCTTTAGTGGTAATCACAGAGAATTTGCAAAAGGCTATGGCTGTTTGCTTTCAGCCTCATCCTGACCCTGTGATTAGGGATGTACTGATCATTACTTGCTTATTAAGGCTTGAAAACAGAGGGCAGAAATTTACTTTGCTCTTCTTTACACTCAGCAGTGTTCCTGTGAGCTTTGAGATTATAAAACAGATTTGATGACTCCTGGAGTGAGATTTTCCAGGGACATGGCAGGCTTTGGAATGTGTCCTGTGTGACTAAAATGAACCAAAGTCAACAGTCCCTCTTTGTTTAGATATTAAACTGAAGTTCATTCACTTCCTTCCCTCAGGTAGGGACACCTTTAAAGCCAGGTCCTCAAGTGCAGGCTGGAGATGACTGTTGGGCTGGGTAACCATCACCAGTTCTTCCAAAGACACAGAGCCCTGGGTTAAGACCAAGGCCCAGGAGAGTGGGATTCAAACCTCACTCATGTCCTCCTGCTTTTTATAAGCTAATCCGGTGGTGACTGCTTTTGGATTCTATTTTAAGATTATTCCATTAAAGAATTCTAATTTCTGAAAGGAGCTATCTCTCTGAGGATAACTTGTGTGGTAGTCTGAGTCCTAAACTTCTGGAAACTAGTTTCTCTTTGTATCAAAATACACTTCCCTTAACACTTAATGAAAGGTGTTTATATAATGTTTTGAATTTCTTAGACTGTGACATTCAAAATTTTGTATCTACATTGTTAATGTTCTGTAAAGCAACACACAGAAGTTTTAATAACCTCAATTTACTGTGTAATAGACAAAATAAATTCTTTGTATATCCCACAGTGACCAAAATGGAAAATAAGACCTCAAATTTTCCTCTTAAAGCAGTTCCAAGTCAGCTCCCTAACGTGACCATAACATTGGAATAAAACATAGAGGCCAAGGATAATGCTATGCTCAACATTTTATTTATATTTTTGTGTAAACATAATTTGCTTTGTAGGCACAATATAACAAAAGCTCTAAAGCAACAAATACAATTAAACAGTGTTTCAGTTCACTTCAATCAGGCTTAAGTTAAAGAAGCTTTCACAGTTCCTTTAAGGCAAATTGAGAAATAATTTGTTTCACTTGAAGAAACTATCCAATTGTCTCAGAGTTGTTTAAACAACACTGTCAGTAGTAAGCACAACCCTTCATTTCTGCTACAGTAAGACTTGGCCAGTGACAAGCCTTGGCTTCACCAGTTTGAACAGCACGTGGTACTACTGCTTGTGGTCTCCTGAAAGGTACTTAGGGCTCGTGGGCCAAATTCTGCTAGCATGGATGCTGCTTCCAGAATGGAGGCCTGAAAAACTCCCATTCATTTCAGCAGCAACCTCCCTACATGCCACATTGATTCCATAAAACACAGAGCAGAGTTTAGCTTGCTGATGGTCACACTCAGCTGTGTTGCACTCAGGTAGTTCCAGAAGTACTCCTTTGTACTCACTGCAATTACCTGATATTCTGCTGATCAGAAAATGGCCCTAAAATTGGTATGGATTTGCATGAAGAGTATTTTTTGCCTTGCTAACAAAACCAGAGAGAACTAGCCAAAATGATGTGATCGTTGTCCTTGTGGTGTCTGTGGCCATGACCAAGATCACCCATATTTGTCTTGCGGGGTAATTTAGAAGCAGAGCCCACCAGACTGTGGTTGAGAACAGAAGAATGGGTTTGCTATTCTGCTTGCCCTACTAATTTAAGGCCTTGAGAATGCCACTTACTGCCAGCTAGAAGGTCACCAGCAATATTGCTCACTTTGGCGTCAAATCAAAATTCCTAGTTATGTTAAGGTCTGTTGCAGGACAACATCATTACACTAGCTGCAAAACAAAATTGGGCATGTTTCCTACTGCTGTCAGCTGATGAGTCATGAAAACTTAATGGCCCTTCTTAAAAGTCCAACTGGCAAGCCAAATAAATGGAAAACTCTCACTGAATACGTATTTTCTTCTGTGGATAAAGTCCCTGTTTGGGCCTGAAATGGCACTGGAAGTGTAGGCGAGTCCAGCTTGAAAAGAAAATCAGCTATAATGAAGTGAAGAGAAAAATGAAGTTCTGGTTGGATTAATAGTTCAAAAGCTTTTTGGCATTTTTCTCCACAGTTATTTCTTGCTGTTATTTTTGAATTTGTTCAATCCAAGGGGAGCTCCTTCAGAATGAACCATCTGCACAATTACCTGACAGTGACTTCACGAGTACAGTGTAAGGAGATGGATATTAATACTCAGGCAGCAACACCAAACAAACAGAAAAAAACCTAATGAGAATCTTGTAAAACCACACATAAAAGTCATCCAGACCCAGAAGTCCTCTCACACCGAGAAAAGCCTGAGAAGCCCCCCCCCTTTTAATTTTTCTTTATTAATTTTAACTCCTATCATAACATGCTACTTGTAGATTTAGGTGAACAACTAGTCATGTCTGGGTAAATACTTTCTTTTGAAAAAAAGAACATTAATTTGAAGGTGTAGGCATTATGCAAGGTCTCTGCCAGTCCTTCAGCATTTCTACTGTATGTGACTGCAGTAATTTTAAAATAGCTGTTTTAACAAGACAGTTGAGGACCTGAGTAGCTGCTGTTTGGATAGGTGAAGGACGTGGAAAAAATATTTACTTTTTTCATGTTTAGCTATAGTTTCCACTAGTGGGAGGTAGATAAGACTAGCTGGTCTTTGAATACTTGATCCTGTAAATAATTATAAATGAAATTGTATATATGGAGCAGAGCTGTTGATAGAACAACTCACCTAGATAGAAGTTACCCCTGTACATCATTTGTGGTGGGATTAAGGCCTTAACCTCATTTTTTACAGGATTAACTTCTGCAGGAGTTCAGCTCCAGCCTGACAGTTGACCACACATTAGCAATTTCAGAGCAATAAACTCCATCACCAAGTTCCTTTTCACATCCTGATAAGTGATCCTTACCAATGCAATTTAAAAATAAAATTTAAAATTGGTTTGAATTTGACATACAGGTCAATGTGTCCTTACCAGAAGATGTTGATCAAAGTCACTCAGTTAGTGATTTCTTGCACAATTTCAGATTCCATGATTCTAGATGAGGTGCTTTTGAAAATGAAGATAGGATTGCTTATGAAATGATGAAGTATGACTGAGGAAAATGAAAAGTCATCTTTGTTGCAACTTTTATTTGTGGTTCATTAAAGGAAAACTATTTTAACACTGAAAATCCAGAAATATAAAATTATCCCTCCAGTTACTCAAATCTTTCAGACAGCAAGTGGGGATTATTTTTTTACTGTTTCCAACTTGCAAAAAAAACCCAAACCTCCCAAATAACTTTATGCAAGATGTTGGAATTTGCATGAGAAAGATGCCCATCTAAAATTACACAGTAAGTTAATAAGGCTTTCAAACAAGAACAGAAAATTCCATGGGACTCCTACAGGGAAACTGGGAATTACACAGAAATGTGGTAATACTGCACTGGATGAGAATGGCACTTGAGTTCAAAACAACAATGATCAACAGCTCATAGCTCAGCTGACTGCAAACAAATACAACACACACTGTACTACAGCATTTGTTCACTGATGCACAGAAGAGATTTCCCAGCCTGGTTCCCTTCTCCTCACGGCTGCTCCTGCCCGCCCCGCTCTGGCTGCTACTGGATGAAGGGCATTCGCTCCTTGTTGTCATTGTCCCCCTCGTGGTCCTCCTCCTCCTCGCCCGCCTCGCTCGTCTCCGTGCTGTCGTTGGCCATCTGTGAAACACGAAGGACATCAGAGCACCTCTGTCACCCTTGGGTTCCTCCTTATCTCAGGCTGACTCACCTGATAAGGCGACTTTGGAAGCTCAGGCAGACAAGGGTGGCCCCAGGAAAATGAACGCTGTGCGTGTGCGGAGCCTCTGCTGGCGCTGCAGCACTGCCGGCTAAACCTGCAAGCTCACTGCTCAGGTTCCTAACAGAAAGCTGTTTGTAGGACAGCTGCACACGAGGACTCTGCTCTGTGCACTTGCAGTAAACTGACAGTAAGGCTCTGGGGTAGGAAAAGCTGTGTAGGAAGTTTACAGAATGTGGGGCCTCTGGGTTACAGCTCCTGGGTCTGCTCTTCCAGCAACAGGCCCCACCTGAGGCACAGCGGGAAATGTGGGGGCAATTTCCTTTCTTTTATATATTAAAAACCTAATGAAACTTTACAGAGCAGGGGATATGTAGATGCTGGCAGGATACACCCACGACAGAGTGCAGATCCCAGATCCTACAGGAGTGGGAAGAACATGCATTTTCCTATTTTACTGAAGATGGTTGCACAGGCAGCAGGCAATTGCAGAGATCTGTAGTTCAGAACAGCATTTAAGGAATACACTGTGGTTTTTTCATGTGGAAATTTATCACAAACTGTGTAAAGGTGCAGGACCCTCCAGCACTTCACCCTGTCAGAGTGTGACAGGTCTGTGGAGGCACAGGAGTGTGGTTCACTGGATGGGGTGGTGTTTAACAGCACAGATCAGTGCTGTTGCATTCTCTCATACATCCACATTACCTCTCTTAGGACACAAGACAATTCTTATATTAGCTTAAAATTACCCCAAAACCAAATAAGCAAGGGATCCATTTACTTTTTAAAGAGAAATACAGTGATTTTCCTTATGATGTTTGATTATTAGCCTCTGCTGGAAATAAAAATCTCAAACACAACCTGATTTTAATGCAGAAAAACACTGCTCTGTAGTTACCCATATTTTTGAGTTAACACCCTTTCAATAAAGTGTGTTGTTCCACCTGTGAGGAGCTCAAAGCCTTTGTTTTCCTTGCAGAGAGTTGGTATGAGATTTGGGGGCAGTTTTAAAGTGAGAGCTTAACTGTAAGTCCAGGTTCTTTTCTGTTCTTTTGAAACAGGAGGTGTCTGAGGTCTGAAAGCAAACTTTGTACATCAGTATTGATTTAAAGTCTGTTTGGCATTCCCTTCTTTACTGCTCTTTCCTACACCATCAGTGAATGCTCAGGAGTGAGCCTGGCTTTCATTTGCCACAGCTCTCAGAAAGGTTTCTGTACCATGCTAAGTGCTCCAAATCCAGTGGACCACAGCTCCATCACTACTGTCTTCCCTCAGGATATTTCTAGAAATATTTACATTTTATACTTCATATATTACAAAAAACTAAATTCCTACCAAAAGTATACTCTAACTTTACTATGGGAATCAGAAAGCACTTTTATGTTCACACACAGAAGCAATATTGTCTGGATTTTTTCCTGTTCGATCCACTTATTAATACAGGAAATTTTTAGTGTGAGAAATGTCTGTTTTCCATCACAAGGACAGAAAGACATGTGGCAGTTTTACCCCTATCCAACACTTGCTGGCACATTTTTGGAGAAGCAGTCATTCAGTACAGAGAAGCAACTGCTGGCACTTCAGGAAATACATTTCACTTGGGTTAAATACAGAAATTATGGTTCCTGGTGGTATCTGGCTGCTATGGATTTAGAATAAATCAGAGTAAAAAAGCCTTGCAAGGGACTTGTGTCCAGCAGTTCCTGCCAGGCTGTCTCGTGCCTGGCTGTACATCAGGTCTGTGGTGCTTTGCACTCACCAGGGGAGTGGGTGCTTTCTCCACATCCAGAATGAGTTTTCCTATATTTCCTCGGTCATGGATTCTCTGCATGGCCTCCTTCACCTGAAAGAGAGATCACTGTTGGTAATTTTCAGTCACACCCTGGGAGAAGCCTGAATCCCTCCCTTCCAAAACCAGCAATACATTTAAGTTGTGCTATGTGCCAGGTCACTCAAAGAGCTGCTTGAGAAGAGACCAAAAATTAAACATTTTTCAGTGACTTTGTAAGGCCTGGCTTTTGCATTGTCTTTGCCAAAATGGGATGTGAGCCTTGAGGACAGTCTCTGAAAAGCACAATACATGCCATAAGGTTAATTAATGCAGAACCAAAGTGATGGATAGCTGAGTTGCAGAGAGAAATACAGGCTCAGGGAGGTAATCCTAAGAGGCTGTTCATTGCATTTTGTCTTTGCAGAATATTTATCAAGACAACTTGCTTCCACTGAAAGTATGAAACATTTTTCTAATTGACCCATGGTATTTTTCAATTTCTTATGGGTTACCACAGAGGAAGTGCTGTGCCCAGGCTATGGCTGGGATTAATGCAATACTGTGGGTCTTGCTGTCTAAGCAAACATTTATTTCCTACTTTTTCTCACTTTTTTCACCCTTTATAAAAAAAAAAAGTTAAATAGGTGGTGTCCTACTGATACCACCAAGACCATCTGTTTAACAGCTGGCTGCAATTAGTGCATGTGAGAAAGGCACAAGAACCTCTTCTTACAAGTGCTCTGGAGAGAAGCTTATTTTGATGTATGAAGTTTCACAGCTCAGGGGAGCTCACTGCTGATGAATTGAATTTGTGTGTGTGTGTGTGTTGCCCTGAATGTTTCATGTGCAGCATACACACCACTGGTGAGGCCCTGGCACAGGGTGCCCAGAGGAGCTGTGGCTGCCCCTGGATCCCTGGCAGTGCCCAAGGCCAGGTTGGATGGGGCTTGGAGCACCCTGGGACAGTGGAAGATGTCCTTGCCCATGGCAGGGGGTGAAATGAGATGAGCTTTAAGGTCTCTTCCAATCTATGATTCTATAAACCATTGAAAATTGGAAGATGTCAAGAGTTTCCTCACTTTCACAGTGAGAAACTTAGGAACTGAAAATGTGCAGGCAAAGGCTGTTCCACATCCTCATCACACTGCTCTTTGCCAGCACCACAGGGCTGTGAGACAAAAAATGAGATTTTGGTTAATAGGATTTAGCACCTGTGACATAGTTCTACTGAATATTTTAAGAATAATGTCATATAAGTTTGAAAGAAAATGCTGAACTGGTACCTGATGGGTCCCTCAGTATATTTAAAAGCCTGAATTGGGGTCCAGGCCCTCCAAATAGTCCCTGAATGACTAATACAGAAGGAGGTATGTGATTTTTAAAGATAATACAACATTCAACTTCCAATTAAATTTAATGGATGCTGGGCACAGCACAAAATGTCTTTCCCATCTGTCAGCCTTACTTGGGGAGTTGACTGCTGTGAACTCAGGATTACTCTGAATTTTGCAGAGATATTTGTCCTCAATTATTAAATACCAGACTTAAAAAAAAATTCTATTAGAACAAAAGAAAAATTGCACTGCAAACACAATGGCTGTCTAATTTAGGGCATTAATGTAAATTCACCTCAGAAAACACACTTTTATTACTGGATAGCAAGGCTGACCTCTACATGTAGTCCTCAAAGTCACCATTACCTTTTATGAAGCTACCTTAGAGCATAAACAACACCCAACTCTCCTGTAAGACCAGTTCTGCACTGTGGAGAATATTCCTCTGAGAATATCCAACCATGATGCTGGAGAAGCAGCAGCTATATAATTTTTTTATGGCTGTTATTAACCAAATCAAGCTTTTAGGAGGTTATAGCACAGCATAAATAACAGAATTGGAGAAATCAGCAAACACACTTGCCTGTCCACTGAAATTTATAACCAGAACATCATGTGGAAAGCAGGCCATGCAACATTTATTTTAATTTGTACCATATCATATTTAGCAAGGCAAATTTGAGAAAATGTGCTTTCCCTGCTTTTTTCACATACACAATATCAAATTTAAGCCCCTGGAGAAAGGTTCAGGAGCTGTTTCCAAGACACTTGTAAGTAACTTGCAAATGCAAACAGCAGGCAGAGGCAGAGGGAACAATAAAACTTGTAACAATAATAGTGGCTATGGAATCCAGATGGAGCTATTAAAATACATAAAAACATTGAAAAGAATTTGAAGAGCTGATACAACATCTGTGCCTTTTAGTGTTATTTGCAACCTACCTACCCAGTCAGTCCAATTCTGTACTAGTGCAATGCCATTCAGCACACCATGGCTGAGTTAAGAGACCAGGAGCTATTTTTGAAATGAGTTATTTTTATGTTTATGGCTGCTAACAGTCCACTTGTTCAACCAAGACTGCAAACTTCTTGTTTCCCCAGGTGCCTGACTATTAAAACCACTCCTTCTTCTCCTGTAGGGGATGGAGAGGATTAAAAACTTCTTTGCTGTGCAAATATGGTTAAGTTGTTTTGCACAGACTATATGGAAGTGTTTACTTTTTTCTGTGCCTTTCACAGAGGGAGGAGCTTCTGTGAGTTTGTGCCTCAGTGTTTGCATTTTCCTAATGGAGAGAGTGCATCCCTCTGCACTTGGTTAAAACCAGGCCCAGGCTTCACTGGGAGTACAGGGAGGCATGGAGAAATTCTGGAATTTATTGGAGGTTCTCTGAAGTGGTTGAAGTTTGATTCAAAATAAACATCCCTTCCAGTAGCAAGAATCACAAGGGTTTCCTCTCTTCTTACAGCTTTCTGCCCCTAAATCCCTTTTCACCCATTATTCCATATTGGTTGCTATTTGCATTTGTCAGCCCAAAGCCAAGTAAATGAATTTTACTTTTGTTTATGTGGATGAGTTAATTGAAATTCTTCTTGTGCAGTATCATCATCAGAGGGCTCTTGGATTGGAAACAGTGCAAAGGAGTGTTTATTGTTATAAGGGGTTTCCACTGGAATAAAGGACAAAACTCCACTGGCTTGTGCTTGCTGTCAGTATGGCCCAGCCCTGAGGCTGTGCCTGAACTAATGCCAAACTACAGATTTTAGCCTTGAGAGCCCCAGATTGACACAATTTGTCTCAAAGCTCTGCAATGGAATCAGAACTGTTGTTACACATCAGCAATGATACACTGAATTGATATGGTATCTCTCAAAACCCCCCATATTTCCATTTTTCTTTAGTTAATGATTTGCAAAGTAACAGTCATAAACCATCATCCACTACTGAACACAGCACCTGTGCATGCACTGGGAACATGGGATGATTTACTGTAGTCATTCTGTCTTTAGTGAGCTGATAGCAATTTTCCTTTAAAATAAAATACAAGTTTGCACGGAAAAAAAGAGAATAATATTTATCTCAGTTTCTTCCTTCTACATGGTAAAGTACTAATAACAGCAGATAGTGAAGCACAACTACTACAAGTAAGAAACCAGCATTCAGGTTCACAATATATTTTTTATTTCACAATAAATCCACAAATAACTTAGAGAAGTTAAATGAAGTCCTCTGTCAGCACTCCTGACTAATTTGCAATACACTTTTCTTTGAGAAATATAGGTTTTAAAAGCTCCAAATTAAGCATTTTATTACCTATAACCACTCAGACCAGACAAAAAGGACTTTCATATTAAAGTTAAAAATAGCAGGCACCACACAATTTTTACTCAAACAGTATCTGCAATGCTACAACAGTGAAACCCAAAGTGTATTCCAAAAAGAACAACTAATATAACATGCTATCAGAGGCTGGCATTGCATTTGGATATTTGCAGCCAGCTTCTGATTACACTGCTTTTCCACAGCTTTTGATGTCAGGGTATAAAAACAGTCCATTTTAAATCACCTAAAAACTCCTTTTTCCCCTGAAATACCTATTGTGCACCTGCCTTAATTCTACCTTTCCCCCTATGTTCTTGTTGGACTTTTCTTGTTTGTTTTTAGCACTATGCTTTCCCCAGGTGGAATCAGTAACTGGGACAGATTTCTTGTCTGGCTTCTCACCTTAAGTCCTTCATTTCAGGTCTCCATCTCTGCTGTCCTGGTTCCTTTTCCTTTGGAAAACTCCTGAATAAAGACACTCCCCTGGGTGCAAGTCTGATCCTCTATAAATAACATAGGCCCAAAATGAACAATTATGGTCCAACTTTGTATTGCTGTAGTCAAACCTCCACTTACTCACCCATTTTATTATCAAACCAATTTGTTGGCTACTTGCATTCAAAATCAAGAGCCAGTGGTAATCTCTACTGAGGTATTCATAAATTCTTGCTGACATTCAGTTGGCTCTGGAACTTCATTTTGCTGTTAGAACATAGCAAGAGCAGCCTACTGCTTTATAAACAGGGGGGAATTTAAATGGAAAATGTATTAATTATCTGTTGCACCATTTCACAGTGTGAAAGAGAAATGCAGCCTGCCTAAGAAATGGATGCTATTTTCAAGCCTTCGGATATTATTTTAAACATAATGATCCATTTCCACGTTCAGCTCTTACAAGGAACCAGTCTCAGGAGTAAAATAAAAGAGACTGGGAAGCTGGAACATGAAACCACTCACTCTGCCAGCAAAACACATTGGGGGCTTCAGGCCTACATCAGTAATGTGGGTGTTTAGAGGGAGAAACAACGAAGGCAACATGCCATGGAAAAGCTTCCTAGTGGAAATGTCACAGCACAATGCTTTCATCACCCTACATGAAGCTGTTTAGCTCAGTAATGTGATTAATTTTATTGATTTGGTTTTTTAGTGAAATTCTACATTTACTTCAGGGAAAAAAAAAGGCATTGAAAGACAGTGGTGCAAGAGAAGAGTGGATATTCTTTGGCTGCACGAGGTTGGATGCTGTCTGTTGCACAAACTCCATCTACAGATTACAGTTCCATTTTTGGAGACAGCTTCTTTACCCCCTCACTGTCAGCTAAGGCAGGTTTATTGGATGGTGGCACAGGACTTTGTCCTTTCTCTTCTTGGGGCCCTCTGATGACAGTGTGTTTCCCTGAGGTATATGAAAGCATTTCTACTTACAATAAAGGAATCTTTCACTCCCATTTTTGGTAAATCAGGCCATAGTATGAAAGATTAAGGAATCCTATGCCAAGATTACAAATTTAATCCAAGCCAGGAGTGATATTAATTCAATTATCTCAGCATCATCTTAAATGTCCCCAGTTGTTCTGATGCTGTGTCATCACGAGCTGTCAAAAAGGTTATCAGCACCCAAATGAAGGAAACATCCCTCATTCCAGATGGGCACAGTGAAGCAGAGCACCAGTTTAGGTCATGATCTACAACTGCAATTTTCCCTCTCATTAGTTCCACACCTTTAGGTTTCAAGATTGCTGTTTATTTTTATACATCATCTCAAAGAATCACCTTCTGTCCTCTGCTTACACACTGAAAATGTCCAAGCCCTCCAGCATGCCACAACTGTCCCCCTCCAGCCATGAAATAATCCTCTCAGAAATTTTAAGCTGTGCTGCACACATCACCTCAAAGCCCTGCTTTTCCAGATACACCCCCCTCTTAATCCTTCAGCTGATTCTTCTGACCAAAAGCAAAGACAAATGGAGCAACATTTACTCTCTGCATCTGGCCACCACCCCAAGCCCTTCTGCCCACACCCCCTCCTATGAGCACTTCTGCCCAGTATTATTTTCAGACATCCATGTGATTTTTGTATTTTTTTTAACATAAGGGAGTGTCCAACACAGACATCTCCAAAACTGGTGCTTGGGTGATTCTTTACCGCAGTTCCCCAAATGTCAATGTCACTGCATGCCTCAAACCCAGTTACACCATTCTCCTGCACTCACTGGCTCATCCATTCACAGACTGGCTCTTGGGCAGCTTCTGGAGCCTGCACTGTGTCCCACTGGGGGGGTGGATGTCATGTCTACAGAACCCCCACCTGATCCTAGTGCAGCCTGCTCATCACAGCTGTAGCCCCCAGAAATAGTAACAGCACCTTTTAACCCTCTGTCCTCATCCAGCCCATTCATAATTAAGTAAAAGAGGTGGAACAAAGGATTTTGCCACAGCAAAAGGACTTTATCTTCAGGCTGTCTGACTTCTGTTCTCCAAAGAATATGGGGAGAAAGGAAGGAGCACCCTCTAGCCTGCTTAACCATCAGAAACAGAACCATGTTTCTTATCAAAAGGTTTGTTTGGTGTTTGGTTTGGTATTCTGCAAAACAGATCCAAAATCTGCTTTGCAGTCCCATTGTGAGGTTCATCAGAGGTCAGAATGGAAAGCACAGCATTTTGGAGGAGAATTTTGAATATTCACCATATACAGACAGATTTCAGTCCCTGCTCCACTGGTGTAATTTCCCTGACATCACCAGGTTGCACATGAATGAGTGAGAGCAGGTACTGGGAGGAGGGAAAAGCCTCATTCGATAAAGGAACACCAGGAGTGTTCAACAGCCTTCAATCACTCAAATGTATGTTCTGCAAATGAATATAACCATTCAAGCATGGGTTTTACACAGATCAGCACCCTTTGACCACTCCTCCCAATGTGAGCATGAACTTTCAGCAGGAGAACTCAGTGTTTTCCTTACAAAAGCCTAGAGAGCTTCCCCCTGTTACCCCTGCCCTGGTCCTCCACAAGCAGCTAAAACAAACAGGAAAAATTTAGCTCCTGCTTGACTGCAGGCTCTGTCTGCCAGGGCAGAGCTGTCTGCACCAGCATTGCTCACCAACAATTAATTCCTCTCTGAGATGCCTGCAACTGCATCGTGCCTGCAAAATCACACGGCCAGGTCTCCATGGCGACAGTGCCATGCGCTGTGCAAACATCAGCTGGCTAGTCAAGGTTACTTTGGCAACCCAAGTGTCACAGGTAATGATCCAAATCTCCTCCACATTTAGGAAAAAATAATCTGAATTAAAAACATGTCCATTTCTCATTCTAGGGCTGGCTCTGTTCTGTTGCTGATCATAACAGGCACGGTTTCAATGAGCCCACAGCCACCTCCATTAGAATTACAAACACTAATATCAAGAATAATTATTTAAGCATCATTTCTGTACAGTAATGAAGACAAAAGATGCATACTGCAGTTGATTCTAGCTGAGATACCACATAAGCAAAGTTTTAATACTATAGCTTTCATTAGTGCTATAGAGCAAAATAATTTTTATCAGGCTCACTGCTGTGCTCTATTACAAAGCTATGGTGTCTTTAATACGGATTGTGAGCTGCATCCTAATTGCAGATGCTCTTCTCAGACCAGGAGAAGAGTTTTCTTTCATGTTTTTGGTATATATGGCTTTTTAAACTAACACTGCACTCGATACAAAGAAAAATCACCTCATCTGTCTTCTGGATTCTGCCTATCTGGGTCTGGTCTGTGGAAGAACCTCAGGGAACCAAGGGCAGCAGTTCCTGAACCTGCTGGCAGCTCTGAGGGCATACCTGGTGTTCTGCTCCCTGCAGACCCTGCCAGGCTGTCAGGGAAGCCCTGAGCAGAGGTGAATCTCCCTTGGCAGCCACACAGCCCTGCTGGGGTGCCTTGGGCTCAGAGAGGGGACAGGAGGTGGCTCCCTGGGCAGCCAGGACACACAGGTGGCCAGCAGTCCCTGGCTCCTTTGCTAAGCACTGCCCTTCTGCCCCCAGAAGAGACACCTGTCCAAATTCAGACCTACTGTTTTGCTGGTGTATTTTCTCCTTGATAATCTTGAAATGTCTCTCTTGTGTTTATGCAATATGATGCTGTGGGGTAATATTTCATTGGGAAACATGCTGGCTTTTTTCAAAGCTTTTTTGTTTTTATTTTTTTAAAGTGAGTTTGCAATACCTCCCTTCTCAGGCTGCTTTCTGTACAAGCTTTTGTAGAAAAACTGTTTTCCTGTGTGATTACTGACAATTATCCTACCAGACACAGTTATTTGGACAAAACCATCCTTTGCTGTTAGGGATTATTTCCCTTGAGAGCAGTGGAATAACCTGTACTGAGCACAGCACTCTTCCATGGGAATGATCTGCATTCATGATGGGAATATTTCCCTTGCACTGTGCAGCAGAATAGCCAGCAGAAAAGTGCTTCTAGTGTTAAATTGACTTATCTGCTCAGAGCAAATCCTTCAATTACCTGTTTGTGTGGGAGCTGGGCATGTGGGAGGCTGGCAAACCCACGTCTGCAACCGGCCTGGATTCTCCTGCCTCATCGACACCCTTAATTTTGAAGAGACCTCCCAGACTCTGCTCTCCTGCAGGCTCAGGGTGTGCAGCAGCTTGCATGGCAGATGGAAAAGCAGCATAATATTTACAGGATTCTGAATAGGCTCTATTCCTGCCTGTGGTGAATGCAGCCAGCTCTTAAGATGCAGAAATTGAGCACTGAGCATATGTAAGAAGACACATCAAACTCAGGGTATGTGGGGCCCAATTTTCATAAACACCTACATGGGCACGGAGAAAACATGGATACAGCCAAAATGTAAACATTTAGCATCACTAGCAATGATTTGGAGCTGATTATTTTTCCTGCAGGAGTAGTAAAATCACTAGGACTGTGAAGTCTGTTCCCATGTCACCTCACCTCATGTCCTGTCCTGCTTGAAGCCACCTGAAAGCATCAATGATTTTATCCAACTCCACTGTTTATGCCCTGGCACACTGAACCTTTGCACCAGTGGTTTTGCCTGAACACATGCAAGCAGAAAATAGTTTTTACATCCCTTTCATCCCTCCATTGCTATTTGCAGCAGCAAACAGCAGCAATGGCCTCTATTCCCTTCTGCTCCTGCCAGCGAGGAGAGACCTTTTCTCTGGAGTACATTTTAGCCTCTCTGTGTGTTGCCATGGCAGCAAGACTAAAACCAGACCCAAGATGAGAAAAATGTCAAAGGAATAAAAACTGATGCTACAGGCAAACTGAGAGTCCTCCCCTGGCTGCTGGAGATACCTATTAAGTGATACATCTTGTGGCTGGAGAGCTACAGCTGCAGCACTGGGCTGTTTTCACTCCTTCCTTACTCCTGCTGACGTCAATGAGTATTTGTTTTGTCTCAGGAAAATTCAAAGAAAAAGAGATTTAAAGCCTTGTAATTACAGAATAACTGAGCCAAATCTTGCCAGCCTTTACTTACAGAGTCAACAGGGATAAAGCAGGAAAAAAAGGCAGAATCAACAACAAATTAAATATTTAGAAGTACTAAAGAGCAGTGCCTAGATTATCAGTTTGGTGGGAGCTTTTCTACATGATAAAAGAGGAGAAAAGAGCCTGAAATTTGATCCATCAACACAGGGGATTCCAGCAAGTTAGGACAGCTCAGGGGCATTCAGCACTGTGGCAACTAAAGACTAACTTTTGTTGCAGCAAAGTGCTATAGAATGGACATTTCTGTGAATGTGCATTATCTCAGAACCTGCACAGAGCCACAACGGACACTCATTTCGATTCAAACTGGCAGGGCCTTTCTCAATATCATTTATTATTAAGATAAGCTTGAAGAAAAAGTAATTTTTTTTCCCGCATTGCAATGGGAAATGATGACCTTATCTCTTTCAGAGTCAGGAGTTGTTTCTGAGGGGTAGAAAATTGGTGACATAATCCCTGGAACACACTTGAGCAGAAAAGACTTGCCCTGTAAATCAGGAGGAAGCTTTAAGGGGCCTGCACCAGTATTGTTTTCCAGCAGCAACAAAGCCAGAACTTCAACTCTATTCCTGGGAGCCACTGGCACCCCAGGGCTGGCTGAACCTTTGGAATTGATGGTAGAAATTACAAAAGCATCGTCCCAATGTTAGGAAAAAGGTTTTGAGCACATCAAAGCCACGAGCAGAGGAGCTCAGAACTGGTCACCTTCATGGCACCTTTCTGGGAATTAATGCATTCTGTAGTAAAATGCAGCCAGGAGTGCACACAGGGATGCCCCAGACACCCCTGAAGCTTGAGGTATTCAGAAGTATTGGTCTGCAGCAGCACCTCTTATGGTGAGGAAAATTCCTTTAGCTGCAAATGAATTTTGGCAGCCACAGGGAGAAGAGACCCTCTGTACTCTTTAGGATGCAGCAGTCTGCTGCCTAAATTGAATTAATACATGATGCTCAGTTTGCTGTATTCCTCTACTCCATCACGATCTGTTATAACAAATTATGGCAGGAAATAAACTTTATTACATTCATCACTATGCAATTAAAAAAACAAAGACATCTTATATTGTTTCTAACTATCAAGCTCCACACCATCAGCTTTTAAACTCTTACCTCAGCAGTGCTGCCCTGTGATCTCTCTGAAAATGTCTGGAGGAAAACTGCACCAACCCACAAGATGATCTTATTTGTTCTCTTGCCCTCAGCTCCAGTAGTTATGAGTGTCATTAAAGTCTCCTGCTCCCCTCAGAACAGGCAGACCTAATCCTAAGCACTCTGCTTTTGCTGTACTGCTGGCTATTGGATTCCAGTGCCTGGACTGTGCAAGGGAAATGTCCCTGCTCTCCTCTGAGCAGCCTTGCAGCAGCAGTCCTGCCTGCTCACTTCCCTGGGGGAATCCAACAGCCATCCCCCTTCTCACATGTGGAACATCATCCAGCCTTTCTGGAGCTCCATGGGAATATTGCTGTGTGCCAGCACGGCTCAGGCAGCCCTTCCACCCTCACCACTGCTTTTGTGTCCAGGCTACCACAGCTTCCAGTGCTGGGGGGCAAATAATGTCACTCAGAGTGCCTGTTCCATGTGCTTCTTTCATTTCTTTTATTTTCTCTCTCAAACCAGCAGTCCCTGTCCTCTCAGAAGCTGCACAGTGGTGTGGATGAAACCCTGAGGTTCTGACCTCCTGTGCCCTTTGGGCTTGTGTCTGTAAGCACAAGATAATTTGTACTATTATTTTCTTGATACTATGGTGTAAAAAAAAAGTATTTCTTTTTAGTTTTGTGTTTAGATCAAAAGCTTTTCCAAGCTCCTTCTGGATACAACAAAACCAAACCCCCACAGGTGATGACTTTCTTGCTGCTTCCCAAGCTTTCACCAGCATCTGTTTATTCAATTTTCTGTCTATTCACAACAAAAGAGTTTATTTTATACAGAGGAGATATTTCTTTGTGTGTACCTCACTAGAGAGGATTTGCTTTCTTTTAGGAAGCTGCAAAAACTACAGAAAACTTTCCACAAGGAATGTCCTTTTTTTATCTCCTGTTATTTTACCAGCACTCTGTGCTCATGGCCTGTATTAGTCCCACCTGATTTTCTTTCAGCCTTGTTGCAGTTCTCTGATTCACTAGAATCACTACCCACAAACTGGATCTTCACAAAAACCTCATTTCTACAGTCTGTCAGAGGCTTCTCTATCTCTTACCAGCACCAACCATTTTTCTTGCATTTCTCACCAACCCTTTTGAAGCCACACTTCAGGCACCACAACCTGCACGAGAGTAGTGTCCCTTTTTTCTCCCTTGACCTTCAGTGTTGTGGCCTCTGTCCTTTCCTTACTTCCTTTTCTGTGACCCACGAAAACATCTCCTCATCCCACACCTTTCCCAAATGGCAGGTGAATGTTTTTGGAAGTCAGGCACAAAACCTGTGACCAACATAGCTTCTGCCCCTCTAAATCTTACTTTCTAAATGATTCAAATGAGTCAATTATTCTTCTCCCAAAGACATTCTATCACATATTCCTCAGGCTCTTCTTTGAGCTCTATTTTGAGCTACTTGCTACACAATATGGGATCTTAAAATCAGTAAGAAAAGAATGAGAAAATCCTGTCTACTTTGGATCTGCCTACTTATTCCAAAGAATTCTCAGTTTTCCTTTACTACTGCTATGGAGCAGCAATTGTGCTTTATTCCAAAATGGGAACTAAACTTAGTGATTACAAAATACAGTAAACATTCCAGATGGTAATCAGTAAAAAATCTTGACACTCTAATTTCCAAAGTCTGAGAGGCTTCATGTAAAAATCCACCTACAGGGATCAGATTAACAGAACACATTAATGCTGTGACTTTGAAAAATATCTCCATGTTATTTTGTAACAATGGATTATCTTCAGTAAAATCCATCCCCAATCAGTAAACTAATTATGTAAATTCTTGAAACTCAAGGTAAATGCCAAAGGACTCTCATGATACAAATGAGAAAATACTTCTCTTTTGATTTCTTGTGTATTTTTTTGTTTGTTTCAGAAAGTAGTGCCATGAGGATTGCAAACCTAATTTTTTGTAAGTTATCATAGTATTTTTTGATCATTCAAAAAGCTCTCCAAGCCAGATATTACCATTGGGTGCCACTCTGGAACTTCATTAAAATTAAACAAAAACAAAGCCTCTGTTATATTAAACTGTAATACAGTTGTTATGATAGAGAGGATGATTCATGCTTATCCATCACTTTACAGCAAGATTGAAATCATTCATCCAGGCAAGATGAAAGGTATTTGAATTTATCTTGTTTGCTGGTTGACAGTTTTACAATATATATTGCACTCCTATTTGCTTTATTGCTTAATATTTCTCCTGGCACTGTTAAAGAATGGCTCATTCTAAGGCTGTATGAAAGACCTTAACTTCCCGTTAGCATTGTACCAGTGTGATTGCTATAAAATTGATTTAGTTTACAACAAGTTTAATGCTGCTGGGTGAGCCCCGAGTGAGCTCAGCATTCCATTCTATTGACCAGGCTCAGACTGCAATAATTGGGAGCAGGGAGCTGAAGCACAAGTGTCCCTGTGACAGAATGCAGCCCGGGCAGCTTCTAATCTAATTCAATTAAATTTGCATGTGGAGATGGTCCTCAGCTCCCAAAGGCTTGTGCATTCCCACAGCAATGCAGGGAAACAGGCAAAAACCTCAGTATCACACATTTTGCTAGCTGGAGGCTAAGGCAGGTTTAACTGCAGGAACTCTGAGGATTATGCTGGGTGTTTCCTTTAGATGGAAGGGAGAGATACAGTATTGTCTTCCTTCTGCTAAACAACTCAAAGGTTATGCCCTTCTTGCTCAGGAAAGTTTAGGATCTTTAAGGTATTTTACCCAGGACATGATCACAGCATGTAATAGAAAAAGCCCTCAGGTTCTTCTCTAGGTTGTGAGTATTTGGTGGTGTCCAGGAATTCCCTGTTACAGAACCTTTATTCTACTAAACTGAATTAATTTAAACAAAGATTTGGAGCTGCCTGTGATGTGTGAGGCTTTATTTCTTACAGGTATGGCCTAACATTTTCAGATGTGTGCACTGTAACATCACCTTCAAAGCCTGAGCTTTGATTCTCAAATTATCATTTTCTGTAAAGTCAAAACTCTGGAAAATCAGTGCTCATCTGGAACTCTTAAATTACATCACTTCCTTTTAGTATTGGTTTCTCAAAGTCAGTGCTCATAACACAGACTTTTTCCCTACAAAATATCTTTATGTTCAATCATTCCCAATATATATATTTGTATATTTAGGAGTCTTTTAGTATTGACAATGTATATCTGCCTCACTGCCTCAGTGTTAATTTAAATAATTATCTGTACTGAGCAATAATATTATTACTAAACTGCAATACCACACAGAATTCTCAATTATCACATTAAATTTAGATTATATTATGCTAAGAGATATCTTTATGCTCAAGAGTAATTTTGCTTTTAAAACTCACCTGTGTTTAAAATGATTGAAAAGAATATATGAGCCATTTTCATTAGGTGAGAACAATTATCTTGATTAACAATTGTTATGCACTAAAGTGAAGTGTCATTTTGACACAATTGTGGCATTTTGTTTGAGTAAAATGATGTAAACCAGAAAAATAAACTTGCTTCCAACTAAAGTTCCATGCTGTACTTAGAAAAGGAGAATCTAATCATACTACAAGTTGTAAAACGTTATAAAATCCGAATGCTTTAACATTTTAAAAATCACACAGCAGGGAATTTTGGATAAACAGAGGGAAAAGAAACCCAAAGCAGAACTACCTGGTAATCAGGTGGCATCCCAAGAGAGCCGAAAATAAGGTGTGTGGCTGCTGCTCCTGAGTAAGAGCCCAGGCGCAGCGTCCAGAGGGAGCTGCAGGAGTGGGCTGCAAGCAGAGCCTGCAGGTGCTGCACTGCAGCAGGTGGGATATTGCCCCTCCTCTCCCCAGAGAGCCACGGCTGGGATGGGGCAGGAACTCGGCCTGGGGAAGGGCTGACCTCTGAGGCTCAGTATCCAATTATCTTTCCTAATTCTCACCAACACCAGCAATGGATCACCTGGCCAACGTGTAGAAGTACAGCTACACAAACCCACAAAATCATCATCTGCAGTTAAGTGCCTTTTTCTGGATCAAAGCAAAGTTGTGTGAAATAGAGCACAAACCCTGTGTTTTCTTTGCAATAAAGGCAATTTAGTAGCCTAGTCAGACCACTAGTATGACAGAAAAAGTAAATTAAAACAACCCTGGAGAATAATTTTGTGCTGCTGCTCAAGAGATTTCCAGAATTTCTACCAGTCTGCCAAAACTAGTCATCACCATGAGCAGTTGCTGAGAGACAAAATTGGCTTTGCTGACAGAACTAATAATTTACTTTCTCTTTGGCCATTGTTACACAGATAACCCCATAAGCAGATCCCAGGAGATGAGCTAGAATGTTCACCTTAGAAAGGCATTTCTAAAACCAAAAAGGCCCATTTAATTTAATTTACTGTACCAGAGTTCAGTATCTATTAACATCTAAACATTCTTCTACTGTAAGCTAAAAGCTTATCTCAGTGTTCTCTCTTTACAGGCCAAGCACCCAAAATTCCCCAAAGCAGAAAAATGTGAGCTAGAATCGACAGCAGAAATGCTCAAGGCACAGCATGTACTGATGTTTTCCACCACAGTAATGCAGCAGTGTAGGAAAGCTGCCCTTTTCCTTCTGCTCTATTAACCTTTCTGCTCCCCGTCAGTCATGGAAATGGCCTCAGAGATGATGCTGCCAATGTGGAATCAAACAAAATGGACCCATCAAATTAAAATATATAGAGAGATATTTTCATTATTCTTATCTCCCACTCCCCTTTTGATTCTTTTCAGTGACTTTTTAAGTGGATTTCTGAGCATTCATTGGTAATGAAGTAATAGACTCATAGATTACAGCCAGAAAACCAAACAAAATAATTAGTCTGATTCCAAAAGCATCAGTCTCAAAATGGAAAGGTTTCAAAGGCAGGAGGAAGCCAAATTATTTGTATTCTCTGTTGTGCCAGACATATAAGGATGACACCTCTCAACTCTCTCAATGTCACCAAGTACACTTCATTATTTCTCTCTCTCTCTCTCTCTGTTTTTTTTAATCCTTAGCATCTGTGAAAATCTGTCTTTCTTTAATTTGAATGCAGACTTAAAAGAAGTTTGAGAGAATGTAAACAATCAGGAGGAATTGTTAACACAAACCTCAGATTTCTGTTTCATGCTATCCCAAGAGAAAAGCTGAATTTCTCACATTATCAGTCCCTGCCAGCCTAACTTGATCGACCCAGAGCTTTCTTCCCAAACCAAAGGATTCACAAATTAACAAAGAATCCTGAGTGGAATTTTTTGACAGAGGGAAAACCAAGGTTCCATTCACAAGCTCTGTGGCTGAAATGACACACACAGAGCACAGCACAAGAGTGAAATAGCATCTAAATGTGGCTTTGAAAACTTTGTTTCTAATATTTTCCCTCTAGCCCCAGCTATTTGTGAGTCTTACTCACAGCATCCAGTAATTATTTCTGAGTGACAGAAAACATTCATTGTTCCAACCCTTAAGAATTCCTTGCCAATTAGTGGTACTACCAACTCTGTGGAACAGGAGACACAGTAACTTTCTCTTAGAATTAATTTAAAACTATTTTTGCTGGTGGATGCAATAATGTTTTGGCATATATTTCATCCACATGCAAGACTGGAAGAAGATGGGCAGATATTTCCTTATATTATCAGGTAGAAATAAAAAGGAATGGATTGAAGCATGGGTACAAAAGCAAGTAGCTTTTGTTCTCTGATACTTCAGGAAGAGTGTAGAAGTTGTTTTTGAACAGGGAAATGATCCCATGACACCCTGTTTTCCTCTCTCTTGAGAAGTGCTTACCTTTCTTGACACAGACAGCAAAAACAAAGTGTAAAACAACGTGTTAGAGCCAAATATTCAAGATAAAGACAGAAGAAATATACTCTATCTTCTGGAGCTGTGCACACATGTTGGTGTCACTGATGTCTACAGTAAAGTTTTCCCTAAACAGGTCTCTGTTTATTTCCTTGCAGGGGAGCAGCATCACCAGATCAGCTCAATACATAAGGAATGTGTGCCAATTTATTACTTAGAAGCCAGCTAATATATTTCAGAAGGCAGACTACTCCTGTAAAATACTGCTTCTTCACAGTGATTAATCAGCAGCTTGCTCAATGTAACAGCTTTATCCTTATTTTTCTAATAAATGGCAAAGCAGCTCTCCCCATATAGCCTCCTGTTGCTAATTTAATTAACTGGGAGCATGTGACGGGTTTATCTTTAATAGTGCACACTTTTTCTCCAGAGGAATCCATCAGTGCATCCTACATTATTTTCCTGCCTATTTCCCCCTGCCCTTGCACCATCCATCAGGAACCAAACTTGCTCCTTCCCTTCCCCTGCAGTTCCAGCAGCTCCTGTGGCTGTGGCACACAAGGGCAAACAGAAGTGGCAGCCCCAGTGACTCCCCACTGCACCTTCAGCCTCCAGGGTCTCATGCCTTCCACCAAGTATTTTCTGCCTGTGTATCTCCACAACTAATTAATTCTTAGCAGAGTGCTCACTAAGTAGATTAGGAAAGCACAGTAGCTGTAGGCTGTGTTTGTGTTAATGCAGAGGTTTGGTCTCAGGCTGCTCAGCTCCTCACCTTTGCAACAGCAACATCTGAGCAGAGAATCAATCAGAATTACTGCCAGAATACAGTTCTGTGTTTGCCACCTCCTTCAAAACACGAAAACACCGTTCCCTGGGAGGAAAGGGCTCGCTGACCTTTGGCAGAAACACACACCTGTGTGAGATCAGAGCCCCCATTAAGGCACTCAGTCACAAAAGGCTCCTGGAGATGCTGACACAGAGCCCAGGGCTATGGCTGGGAGAGGCCAGAACTGGCAATTAGAGATTTTCAGGCTGACCCACGATCTTTCCACTACTGTGCTGCATGGCACCAGGCAAGTAATGACATCTCTTTTGTTATTCATCTACTAAATGGGAATTATAGCACAAATATTCTCACTGTGCATAAAGGAACCTTCTGAAGACTCTAGATGGCAAGATTGCTTAAATACAGGTATTTAAGTGGCAGGCTAGATACAACAAGCTAAATTTCATAAGCTGTGAAAAAATAACAGAAAGCACAGAGCTGACATAAATTACTTGTCTAATTAAATTCCATTCATGTAGCTTGAATTGCATACAGTGTTTATGAATAATATATAGCAATTGAAAAGAATTGACTTCTGCTTACATACTTAACAAGTGAAGCCTGAGTTTCCTAAAACAGTTCATTTACCCAATCAGATTTTGTGGTAATCACAGTTAATGTCATGTATCTGAGGCCTTATTACACCATGCCTATATCCAAGTCTTGTCTTGTCTCTGTCCCAGGCTTTTAATAAAATCATAACCATTGCCATCAGCAGTGTGTGGATCTAAAAAGACTTCTGGGTTATGCCATCACTTCCTGATAGTGGTAGGAAGGGCAGAATTAATTATGAAGTAACATGAAGTCCTGTTAAACAGCACTAAATGGGGAAGAAAAGCAAATGAAATATTATAGGCTCTTTGTAGGGACGTAATAATTCAGCCAAGAGCAATGAAGATCCCATAGTCAGGTATATAAAATGTTTTAGAGGGAAAAAAACTGCAATACCTAATTAATCTCCAGTACTTTCAAGGTATATTTCATTCATCTAAGCATACAGCACCAAAATGATTTTGAGTTTTAATTAATATATATTTCAAAAATGCATCTTGGGAAAAATTCTTTGCCAAGCCTTAATTAAAGATCACCTTACTCATGACACAGTTTTCATTCCTTCAGAACTTCAATATATTTAATGTGAATGAGGTAAATTCAGGTGGAATAGCTTTCCCCTTAGCCTGGAGAAGAGGATGCTCCAGGGAGACTTCAGAGCCCCTTCCAGTGTCTAACGGGGCTCTAAGAGGGCTGGAGAGGGACTTTGGACAAGGGCCTGGAGGGACAGGAGGAGGGGGAATGGCTTCACAGTGCCAGAGGGTAGGGTTAGATGGGACAGTGGGAAGGAATTCCTGGCTAGGAGAGTGGTGAGGCTCTGGTGCAGGGTGCCCAGAGAAGCTGTGGCTGCCCCTGGATTCCTGGCAGTGCCCAAGGCCAGATTGGATGGGGCTTGGAGCCACCTGGGACAGTGGAAGGTGTCCCTGCCCATGGCAGGGGTGAATGGGATGAACTTTACGGTCCCATTCAACCCAAACCTTTCCATGAGTCTGTGATTCCCCAAATTCAAAAGACATTTTGGCCTCTAACTGTGTTTAATTAGATTCTGAACACAGAATCAAGCTGCCCTGAATTATTCAAGTTTTGTTTCTCAGTCTGCTTTCCCCACACCTCTGTTTTCAAACCTGTTACATCAGTAAGACACAGCTCCTTGTATTTTTGTAGGCTTTGATATCTGCATGAAGCCTGGTATTAAGCCTGTGTTAGACCTGTGTGTATACAGGGAAACAATGGTGATGAACAGATAAAACATTTAAATTTACTTTGAACTACAAGTATTTATTTCATACAGTCAGAAGGAACAGAATCCTCACATGGGAAGAACAAAGAGAGCTCCAAGGCAGTACCAGAGGACAGTGTATCTGCAGAGTTAACACCGGTCCATCAGGAAAGCTGTTCATGAACAACTGCAAAGAAGTTGTTCTGCCAAAGAAAAACTCAAAACAAGCAGAGTCTGCTCTGTAGTGCTGGAGGAGCAATCACAGCACAGACACACTGACAAGCTCGTGGGAGGTTGCACAGAATGAGCTGCAGCTCCCTCTCTCAATACCATATGACTGCAAAGTAAATTGGTTTATGATTATGAAAAAATTAAACTTCTTTGTATTTCAGGGTGGGTTATTACTTTGGTTATAAATGTACTTCCACTTTTATCAAGGTACTTTGTTATTTTGCATACCCTGAAGAATAAACATTATAGAAGGCCTTGGCTTCAAAAAAGGCATAATTTCTTCTGCTGGAGAATGTTTTCATCAAGCAGGAAAGACAAAAACATTATATGTGCATATATATAATATTCACACATTATTATGACATTGTAACTTATTAAAAAAAAAAAGAAAAGTAGACTTGGGATGGTATTTAGTATTCCTAACAAGATACCAGCCCAATCTGATATTATTAGATTGCCCTCTTTCTACATTAAAAATAAACAATGGGTCAATTTTCTCTAAGTCTCACTATAGTGATACATGACAGGCTTTTTGTTCTGAAGCCAAGATCACAGGTTTACAGTACCTGAATCCTTTGAAGCCAGTGAGCAGTGCTGAAACCAGACATACTGTGATTGCTCTGCCCTCCCAAAAACTAGCCATAAATTCTGTATGGAAAGTGTTCCTTCATCCAGTTCTTGTCACTGGCTTGCAACTCAACAAGGCTGTAATCTTAAAGTAGGGTTCCTACTCTCTGCCTTGGCATGCTAACAACACTGATAGCTAATGCAGAGAACAAAGGATGTGAGAACAGCAATGTATGACTAAATGTGCCTTTACAGGAAATTTTTGTATCAGCAGGTACTCTATAATGTCACTGTAATGTGATCAGTTGCACTGCATTCCTTTAGCTTCAGGTTCCTAAACACAGCTTGGGTTTCCTTAGCAAATTACCAGAGAAAAGATAAAAAGTGTTTTTAGCTAGACCTACTGATAGGGTAATTTCCATTAAAAGGCACATTTTCTCCTATGTTGCTGTCCTCATATACATCTGCTCTCTGCATTATCTATCAGTGTTATTAGCACACAAAGGAAAAATAATACAAACCTTACATTACAATCTCTCATAATTATTCAGCCAAAAATACCCCAGGAACTCAGTGCAGTGCTCACTACAAACTAAATTAAGGTGCAGGGCTCTTTCCAGCTAAAAATATTCTATGTACTGACCCCAAGGCATGGTCATTAGAGCTTTCTGATGGTCATGTCATGATCTGTAATATTTAGTGCCTTGATTCCACTGATTTCAGCCTCAGTATTGTGTATGTGTGGGGTATTTGTGGGTCTGGGCTATGGCCTTTCCATGACTATCCACTAAGTGAGGTGTTGCTAAAGGCATTTTTGCATCATCACCACAAACCAACATTCAGTGCCCACCTTAAGGTACCAGCCAGTTCTTACTACATTATCACATTATCCTCTTAGTGCTTAAGAGAAAGTAGCAACTCTATTGCACAGGTTTCAGCATCTCATCACTCTTACTGACCCTAAGGCAGCAGGAGCCTTTGATACCATTATTGCTACATAGGAGGGCACTCCTTTAAATCATCTCAGAGAGAGGAATGCAATGAATCCTTTAGTACACGACACAGACCTGTGGTCAGGATGGTTTCCCAAAATCTTACTCATCACCCACATGGATCAAAATGCCCAAGTCTGAGAACTTTCTGGCTACTGAGAGTTCCTTTTCAAACAGGCAGTTTCAGGTGAGGGAAAGATGCCTCAGACATTTTGATGACTTTGACCATGACTGGCAGTTCCTGTGCAGGAATTTGTGAGGTCTGTTTTACACATCCTCAGTGCTAACTTTGACTGCTGTAAATCACCAAAGAAGGCACAGATAACTTCTGTGTGAATAAACTGTTCTGCCTTGAACACACATTTTCTTCTGCAACTACAGACAGGTGAAAAAACATCGAATTTTAATAGAAAAGTGCAAAATACACGTTTTTATTCAACACACTAGATTTTTTGGAGAACTGTCAGATTTCATCCTGCTTGCTCATCTAGAATTTACTACTGTGTAAAGCCAAATACTCACAGACCCTCAGGAGAATGCTAATGCATAAATGCACAGTACAAATTAATCAGAATGAAGATGAGTGGTAAATAGTCACTAACCAAGAAAAAAAACACAAAGCTCAACAAATACTCACTGAATACAAATTCTGTTTTAAACTCTGCTATTTGTAATGAAATGCAATCCTACCAGACAATCAGCAGAGCAGCATTTTAAGCATGTGCCATCTACAAATCATCTCATCTTTTAAACACTTGAATGCATAAACAAATAGTTGCAAAGCAGCAAGATATCTCACCAGCAGCTAATTTATTGTATGGCTTCATTCATCTCATGATGAATAATTCCCAAGTTGGTTTTCCATTTTCAAGTATCTGTGGATTTTGTTACTGTCTATTTTAGTTAAATCCTTCTTACTTTTCCACAATAAAGTGGTTCTAATTGCCTACTTGAGACAAGACTTGGCTTTACTGGGATTTATGTATGTAAGTTTGAGATTAAAATTACCCTTCCCAAGCAAATACCAGCAGCTAACACAGCAATACAATTTTGCTCCACAGCAGCAGTCAAGAGTCTGCATCCAGAGCTCCCTGGTGTCAGCAGAAATCTGATGTACTGAAGAAAACTGAGACACTTCTAAGTTCCTCTTTTCAGTCAGTTGGCAAATTTCTTTAAGCAGCCTGTACTGAAGAGGCAGGGCAATCCTTATCCTAAAAAAGGGCCAGTGAAACTAGGAATCCTTCCCCAGACTTTGTGGCCTTTGGATGCAGCCCTAAAGCAGAGAAAGGAGGACACCTGAAGGGATTATATCCTAATTTGAATGATCTCATGGATGCTTGGGCAAACATTCATGGTTCAACAGGAACAGTATCAAATTCAGTCCATCTAATAATTTCTGAGCAGCTCTATCTTTAAAATAATTTGACAATCAACAAGACATCATGTAGCACAGACTGCATAATAGGCAAATGGGAATCTAATAACTTTCTCTAAGTTCTTTATTATTGCCACTTGAAAAACTTTAAAATGGAAAATCTCACTGCAATTACAATATTCTCTTGTCAGTATATTCTTTTAAATTCAAACTGTGTGCTCCTGCAGAAAATATTAAGAAATAAATGCTGTTCAAGGAACCATACCAGGCTTTTAGAACAGTGAAGTTTTTTTTTTTTACACTTCATGGAGACCTATGAAAGCTGACACAAAACCTGTCTCTGGCTGTTCTCACAAGCACTGGAATATAAACCCCTCAATTTTGGGGTTGTCATGCAAGGAAACAGTCCTGTAGCAACCAGCCTTGAGCAGCAAAGGGGAACACCACTGTGGATAAAACTCATGGTCCTCTGCTCTGAGACAAAGATGGAAGCTGATACAGGACTGAGCAGAGCAGCATTTGTACTGTAACACAGCTCTGAAACAAAACCAGCTGTCTTCCCTGCTGGCTTTAGAGAGTCTGCATTAATTGGGAATTGATATTTGCACAAAGGAATACATGAAAACAAGTGCAGAGTGAATAAAACGTGCTGAAGGGATGTGTCTTTCACACAGGATCAGACCTGTTATGTATAAGATGATACATTCAGGTATTTAACATAAACCATTTGGAAAGGCAGCCCATGGTGAAGGTCCTTTGAGAATTTTCCTTACAGGATTTTCCTTACAGGATTTTCATTTTGAATGTCTCTGACTGGATTCAAGGTCATCTCTAGGGAGAAACAGAGGACACATGGATTCCCCCATGAGGCTCTGGAAAAGGTAATATTCCTCCACAGAAAGCTACTCAGCCTTTCATTTTCAAATGCCTTGTAGGGAGCCCACCTTTCTGCCGCTCTATAATTAAACATTTATTCTCAGTGCTCTTATGGGTCAGGAAGTTTCCTTAGGAAACCTGGTTAAAGCTGGACATATATTGGTTTAGTCTCTAATAAAATCTACTGAGAAAGGTCAAATGAAAGTGGACATCTGGAGAACATCAAGCTTGCCCAACAGGAAGTGAGAAACAATCAAATGTCCACCCCTGAAGGGAGAGATGTCCACACTCTGGAATTAAAAATAAAAACCTACCAAAAGAGAACAGAAATGCACTAACCCTCCTTCAGTCTAGTTCCAATTACTCCTCAGCTATGACACATTCTCTCATATTAACTTGGGAGTCAGCCCCAAGTTATTTTTATGCCCAACAAAATATATCCCTAAAACGATAAGGCCCTGGATGAGTAATATTTCAGTAACACTTTGCAATCAAACAAACAACTCTTGCACTTCCATACCCCTGAAGGTACAGCCAGACACTTCCTCTGCCAATTACCAGACAGCTCATGGAAAGTGAGCAGGTGTGACAAATGAGCTGGAGTTTTCTAGACTCGGCTTCCCAACAGATGTATTTACACATTTCACAATCTACTGGTAGGGATGGTGAATGCTACTGCCAAATGTTAGATGAAATGTTATCAAACAGAAGTCTCCCAACAAATTCCCATCATTTGACTATTAAGATCAGCCTGCCATGTGTAATTTTTCATGTTATGGCATGTCCTCAATCAAGTTTTTTTAAAGCTATTGTTACTGTTTTAATTGCTCTTCTCTTATTCACCAGTACATGAGAAGTACGTATTTTGCACAAACAAAGAAATTGCAGAATGCCTGTCTAGAGACTTGTGCCACTTAAATTTTTAAACTACTTCCTAAGCTTATTTAATAATTAAATTAAAACAAAACATATCAAACCCATAAATCTGATCCCACTTCTATTTTATACTCCTCTGCAAAGGGCTCTCCCTTTCAGACAGCAGCAGGGGATTTTGGGTTGCCTGAGCAGCTGCTCTTTACCACAACTCCTGACATTCCTGGAGCAGATGGATGCTGGGAAGAGCCACTCCTGCCCCCAGCTGGGACATCCCAGGTGTCCCTGGTGCTGTCCCTGGCAGCCTGGCTGTCATTCCAGAGGAAAGGAAAGGGGATCCTGGGGAAGTTGTCACTGCAGAGGAGCCCACAGGGCTGGACCCTTCGCACCTCTACACATGAAGTGGCACCTTGGGATGCACTGGGACATTTGTAGGGACAGCAAGAACATGCTGGGCTCAAAAACCAGCTCACAGGCCAGCCACAATCTTAACAAAATAGAGCACTACTCATGGATTGAGCCTGATGCTTACTATTTCCTCGTGGTAACACCACCCACTGTGTCAGGCACAGACAGGATTTGCTGCAGCACCCTCTGAGCAGCAGAATGCAACACTCCAGACACATCCCCAGCCAGCAGAGCTCCCACACACCACACACCACACAGCCTGAGTGCTGTGTCAGGCTCAGTGCACTTCACAAACACAAAAACCACCAGGACTGATCTGGTGCTGCTCCAGAACCAGGCTGTTTCTTCATACAGTAATGTCTGGTCACACACCTCCAAAAATACTTCTCTTCCTTCATCAGCATCTTAAATATAAATATCCCATAAACAGTGCTTTGAACAAGGGGTTTATAACTGCCCAGGTTATGAGCAGGTTCATTTCTTTACTTGTCTTAAGGAGAGCTGAGCAATTAGAGGAATTAAAAAAAGAACCAAAAAAAATCCACAGTCCACTATTGCAACTTACATTAAAAGTGAGTTCTGATTTCTTTGTCTTTGACACATTTTCAATAACTGCCAGAAAACCTGCAAGCTTCCAAGGTTTGCCAGCACAGCTACAGCACTGAAATTAAAGCTTGTGTATTAAAACACATTCTGAGGAAAAAAAAAATCTAACTTGTCTTCAATTCCATTGTTTGCATTTCCCTGTGCACTTGTCAGTCACGTGTTTCATGCACTAAGGAAACAGAAACAATTTTCTAAGACTGAAAACACATATTTAATATTAGCATTTTCAATAAATATATTTAGAAGAGTAGTATGTGGATAACTCTGGATCCTGGATTTTCCAAAGAGCCCGGCCTCTGGAGGCAACTTGTGAACAAACTAAAAAGCAGAACACATTAATAATTAGAAAACATGTTTAAATATGATTTAACCTCTAAAATTGCATATTTTTGAGAACTTTCAAAATGAGGAAAGAGATTTTGCTCCTACCTCTTCCAAAGCCCATAATGAATCAACCACAGGCTTGATCTTCTTACTGTTATATAGATTTAGGAGTTTGTCCATCACACCCTTGATCAGGCCACCTCGATTCTGTTTGAAAAGTAGATTCAACAGGGAAAATCCAGCAATGACTTTGTTCTCCTCATACAGCTTGATAGGATTTACTTTCTCCACCTGCCACCACTGGAAACCAATAAACAACAGCATGGTTAGAAAAGCATTTTTCAAGAAGTGTACAGGAAAATTCACAAGCAAACTGTCTGTACAGATGTGGTAAATTTCTCATCTGTCAGGTCTGAAGCAGCAGCCAAGAGAAGCAGCAAGGATTTGATTTAAGGACCAGAAGAGAAAGTGTGCAGCTGACAGACAAGGAGAAATAAAACAAAAACTCGTGCTGGAGGAGGTCAGGGTGTGAGAAGGATGGTGAACAGATCTGGGTTGATATGAAGGTCTGGCAGCAAGGAGTTTGGATTTCCTTCCCCCTTCTGCTCTCCTGTTATCTTCAGACAGCCACTCAACTGCCCAGATGTTCACAGGCAGCCCTTGGCTGTGCCTCTTCTCAAAAGCAAGGGAAGCAGGCACTGCCCATCAGCTGCCAGGTACTTTACATCCATTATTGTTTATGACACTCGAGCAAACCTCAGAGCGTCTGATGAAAGGATTTTATTTCATTTAGCCCAAGAGCATCATTGAGAGTGAGAGATGCCACTTCCCTGCAAATTTCATTTGAATGGGTAAATTTTTAATTATAATTTTCATACAAGTTTGATGAGTTAATTTTGCAGAATGATTACATAAAGAAACTAGTTATACTAAAATACAAATATATGTTTTTAATTTATTCAATTTATTTATAATTATTCCATCAATAAATAGCAATAGTATCTGAAAAACATTTCAATTGAAATTTATTTCCTTGGGCCAACCTACTCTACAAATTATATGCATCTGGATATTCTTACATTAACAGTAAAAAGGCTGCATAGCAAAGATTATCTTGTTCTAGTTCACAAATGTGTGACAATAACAAGGATCCTCCCACTACAACCATTAAGAAAATGTAGGAGGCAAAGAACAGCTCCTTGCTACAGTCTCTGACTTGTTTTCAGCTACACAGAGACTTTTGAAGCCAATTCCTCCTGGGAAGGGGTTGTTGCTGGAAGCTGTAAATGAGCTGTTGGAAGGCAGATCATATGACAGATCAGAAAAGACTTTTCCCTATGTTTTTTCCTGTATCACTTTCACTCCTGGTTAACTTATTCCTTGCTGGAAGTTTCTATGATCTATTTGTCCTTTTTTTGATCTCTAGGATTTCTGCACAGATTTCTGTTGTTGTAATAAGCTGAAGAGAAAAAAATTACATTTGAACTTTGAATTTGTTGACATCATCTATTAGGAAACAAATGCCACATCATCATCTCTTTGATGTCACTGAAATAAATGTGGAGAACTGAAAAATGCTTTTCTGTATGAAACAAACTTCTGAAAAGCTGGAAATGACTGAACACAGGCCCCATTTAAGAGATTTATCTCCTTTAATTCACTGCACGGTCCTGACAATGTCTTCAGCTACAAGGAACCTACAGGGTACAGTTATTTGTATCCATGGATGTGATATTCTGCCAGAAGTAAGTGAATAATGCAGTCTAAACTTAGATGTGTAAGAGATCTGTGTCTGATAGCCAACAGTTTCAATGGCAATATGAAATGCACACAGATCCAATTCTGCTCTAGCTGTGCTGCCAGAAGAAAACATGGCACAAAAACACAACATCAGAAGTAACAACTCAGTAGGGATAAATGAAAAGGGTAAAGATGAAAACTCTACAGAAAAGACCAAAGTTAGAGGAAAGAGCAGAATCACAGGGACACTCACTGATTTTGCAAAACTGAAGAAGCTTTTTGTCTCCCCAGTAACCATGTTAGATGAGCCTGCAAAAGATGAGCACATTCACACACAACTTATTACACAGTAGACCACTTAGTATATGTAAAATCATCTCTGTGATTCATATTTAAGAAAAAAACCACGCCCAGGTTTAAAAGAGATTAGCAGAAATACACTTTGAGAATACATAACAAAGAGGCCAAGGTGACCTCAGGCTATGGGAATTCTGAGATGACACTGACAATCTATCCAACCTCCCAAAGCCAGGGACAGGTGAAGCTCTTCCCATAAACACAGCAATCCCTTCAGCTGTCCCCTCCAACAGGAGCTGCCCCACACAGAGGGAAGCCTGGCAGAACTGTCTGCTCTGTGTGGGGAGTGGAATTTGTGAACAGAAGCATGGGCTTGGATTCCTCAAAGTCACATCAAATGAAACCAACAGCATGCTTCCCAAATTTGTGCTCCAAGCTTCCCTCTCACAAAAACTGTCTTGCAGTTTCCTTGGCCACATAATGATTCCTAGAGTGAGAGATCCAAACTTTCTCCCACACTTCTCCTGTATCATCCAGTGATGTTTAACAATCTGTAATGTATGTTCAGTTTCAATCTTGGATTTACTTTTCTAAACATTTGTTTAAAGAGTTTCTTTTATTACTGCTGTTTCTCAATAATTTAGTCCATGCTCAGCTTCACTAAAATCCTTGATAGGAAATGATCCAACTGAGAAAACATAATCTGTCAGTCTGGAAGGAGGGGCATGGATGATGTTAAGGTCTGCAAAGCTTTAGTTTTGAAATATGTATCTGCTTTTTCCCACTCACCATATAAAATGTAAGTCCCAAGTGGTTTGAGAAGACTGAGGCCTTTCCCAGTATTTTCTCCACAAAGACAATCCAAAACAATATCTACTCCATCTGTTGAGATTCTAAAAAAGCAAGGAAAGAGCTCTTTACAGTAAGATACACAGGGCTGGTCAGGCTGATTGTTAACAAAATACTAACAATTTCCAGGTACTTTAGAAAGGACTCTAAGGTGGAGACTTTGACTATGTGAAAACTTTACCTTCATCAAAAGACACTTCAGACTCATTCAGTGGCACAGTGCAAGTTTTTCAGGCTAGCCAACCACGCCTTTTAGGCTTTAAAGAGGGAGAAACCATCTCCTTCCCCTTTTTCAGGGCTCTCAGTAAAATTATATTATCAAAAGACAGGCAACAGATACAAAGTTCTTTTTTTGACCGAATGCAAATGTCAGAGAATGCTTGTTTTGTTTTTCTCAACAATGAATATTATAGAGAAAAAGGATATCTTCGTATTCACATCTAATACTATTTTTCTGAATTTGTGAGGAAACAAATCTTCTTATCCTAATTTCTTTTCAGACAAAATGACTTGTAAAGTTATTTATAGAGTCTTCTTCTTCAGATATTTTAGATATCAGCAAAGAGTTAAATCAAGCATAAAGAGAAGTCACTAAGAGCTAGAAATCCAGCACAAGGGTTACAATCAGGCCATATTAAAGAAAGCAGAAAGTACTTATTCTGTTTCAATAAACAGTTTGCATATTTATAACTTTCCAACAGCTCTGTCAATGCAATGTCAATATGATACTGAAGAAGAAAAAAAAATTCACTGAATATCCTGACTTAGGGGAGAGGCAAAGATTTATGGCTTGTAATGTATCTTTCTGTTTCCTTACAAAACAAAGGTGAGACCCAGACATCCACTGGTTACAAACAGCAGCAAAACCAAGCAACTTCACTCCTTGGTACTGCTGCCACATGTGGGGCAATAAATTGTTGCTATTCAGGCCACTGGATGAGCCTTCACTGTAAGGGAATAAAAGTTTTACAATGAAACAGCTTTTGGAGGCTTCCCTGACTGAACCAGTTCCTCATTCCCTGTGAACATTTCCACATTCACAACACCTCTCACATTTTTTTTCTGTTTGTTTCTTTTTCATTTGTTTGGAGCTTTTGGGGTTGCTTTTGTTTCGTTCAGTTTTTTGAGTTTTCTCCCTGATGAACGTCCCAGTGACCTGCAATAAAGCAGATTCCTTTCTCCATCACAGCTCCATCCTCTTCTGCTCACAGACTTTTCAGAAATGAACACTTCAAGCAGAACAGAGTGCACAGCTAATATCCATCAAACCAAAAGCTACACCATTCCCCTCGCTGCTGCCAGAAGACAATTTGTCAAAACAGCATTTTCAGAATTACTGCCGCAGCTTTATTAAGAATCTTTTCACTGCAAAGTGAAAATGGAAGGATGTGAGTAACAAATCAGAGCACTGGCAAATCCTACAGGGCACCACGTCTGTCTTGCAATCAGGACTATTCACTGAGCTGATGTTAAACACCTCTGTGCCAGGAAAGAAGCACAAACTACATCCTACATCCACGTTTTATCTCTTGTACCCAGCCTGATCTCTCCTGCAATACCAGCCTGCACTGCTAACAGCCCAGACAGAAGTTCTGCCACCTGCACCAACACCAGTGGTGCTGGAATTTCACATCAACAGTTAGACAAACTGAAAAACAAAGTATTTCAAAGCACATAAACAGAAACACACATGATGACTTCAAAAGGCAACAGGATGATTTTAATCTGAATGCAAACAAACAAAATCTAAGGATCTGAAATTAAAGCAGACACCATGTGCTCTGATATCAAGCCCTGGCAGAGGATAAAAACCCAGGCAGATAAAAGCACACACCAGAGGACTCCAAAATCTGGATACCTTACAAATCCACTGAAAATATCTTATTTGGTGTATTACAGTGAGCAAGTACATATGCAAATGAAGGCAGTGTACATCCTTCTGTTAAGACCTTTAGCTTCTTCCACTTCATTTACTTTGCTCACAACAGATGTCCAAGTAGGAAGGTGGATTGAAAAATCTTACATTGCTTATCAAGACATAGGGAGATGCTTGCTATCCTGTCCCTAGTGGACAGATGGAATAACTGGAATAAACTACAGCTTCCAAACTCACAAATGTAGTCTCTTCCCATAAATATGATCAGCCTGGTGCCTTTCATAGTATTTTGCCAGATACTATACAGACCTTACTCAGGAAAAGACAAGATTACCTTTTTACTTCTTGAACATAGTCTGCATTCCTGTCAAACAGGTGAGTTACCGAGTTTTTGATTGCTTCATGTTTGAAAGATGAAGCTGTTCCAAAAACAGTAACATTGGGAATGGTTGAACAGAGCTGAGCAACAGCTTGACCCTGCAAACACATTATTATGTTAGTTCACTGACATGGAAATTGGTTGACAGAGTTTTCAGTTGCCAATTCACTCATGACACAGCAAAACCCGAGACCAAATATGTGCAAGCACTTCCCAAACTAGTTTATTTCCACTGAAATGCAGGTCAGCCACAGGAAAAAAGACACCTAAATCACAAGGATATTCTGAAGACAAAGCAGTCCTAACACAGTAGGTCTGGTCTGCCATTCCTAAGGGATCACATCTCCTTAGGGTTTCAGTGGGAGACAGCACATTGATATAACAAATGCTGCATAATAAAGAAAATCTGCTTTACCTCTTATTGATAACAACAGTTATTACTGATTATTCAAATGCAGGAATAGCCCCTAGTCATACTAACAGGTCTACTTGGGCAGGGCTGAGGCTCAAAACTGACTGACAGCAAAGGGTATAAAACAGCCTAAAGCACATCCAGGAAAATCATTCTCCCTCCTGGTCTGGGCAGGAACCCAGTGGAGCCCACCAGATGCTATGCCATCCTTTAGGTAGGACTTGGGATGTTGAAGAATTTGTGTAATCAGATGTCTCTGCTTCGACTTTCCAGTTCTGGGCCCCAGAAGGCCTTAACTGAATTTTAACCTCTAATTTCAAGGGGCTGAGAGAAGGGAAGCACTGTTTAACAGCTGAGCCATCTGCATTTCAAAAACATTCCCAAGGCATCTTTCCACCACCCCAGGTTTTGTTGTACTCTTAACACACTCACAAAAGGAAACCAGACTTTTGGTAGCCACACCCTACCTTTTCTTGCAACCACTGGAGCCAGCAGAGTTACATGGATAAACCCAGAAGTTAAAAAAATGGTACTCTCATTCTAAAAAAATTGTCAGATGGAACTCAGCAGACTCTTATTTACACCTACAGCCTAAAGATTGTCATTTGTAAACTGTATGCATGACTAGTAAAATCACCCAGGGATAAACACATTTCTGTTCACTCCAGCCAGAAACCTTGATTATTAGTTGTACATCCCAGTAATTAACACTTGGGTTTTATTCAGAGCACAATAATTAGCTAACCCTGCATACCCTGGGGGTCTTGGCATCCTGATGGATTCTGCTGAGTGGAACTCCAAGCTGAACATTACCAGAGAGGGCAAAGTTATCATTTCTCTGTGGTGGCACCCAGGAATTTCACACTGGTTTCCTGCTGGGTTAGTCAGTAAATGCCTGCACAGCAAGGCACAGCTGAGGTGATCCTTTAGACAGGCAAACAGACACAGGAAAAAGCAAGAGGAGGCATCATTCTCATTCCTGCTCTGCAGATGAGGATTGGAACACCACAGGAAAATCAACAGCTTGTTCAACAGCTCAGAGAAACTCAGAGAGTTTTCAGACAGGACAGGTACCTTTGCTTACTCCTAGCATGGTAAATCCAACTCCAAACTAAAAATGACCTCTGCTTTTTAAAATCATCCACCATTTTCCTGGGTTGGAATCCCTAATTTCTCAAAAATCATAGGAAAATCCATTCCTGAGGGGCCTCATCTCACAAGATGTAATGTTTTCAGGGAGCAGAAAACACTCTTCCCATATTTCATTTCCCTATTACTTATCATCTCATTCTAAACCCCTTCCAGATTTTAGCCTCCACAAATAATGTAATATAAAATTACAAAAATAAGGGGGAGGGGATTTTGTATCAGTTCTTTTCTTAGTAATTTTCACAAGCAATCCTCTTTTCTCACTTTCTGTGTCTCACAGACACCCAACACCCACAGTGATTTAGATAAATCTGTATTTCATAATGCATGGTAGTTGAATGAAATTCTGACATTATTGATCTATTCTCTAATTAGTTTTCTGCATTTTCAATCTAACTTGGGAAGATGAGGGCTAATGAACATATCCTGAATCAAAACCACAGAATGTTTAAAAGGTCAAATATTCAAGAAGAAAGCATGTTGATTTTTATCCTGCAGAAGACGATTAACATTTAACAAACTGACAGTCAGATGAATAGGAGAAATGCACAAAAACATCAGGATGTGAATAACCTATTTTCCTCCTGACTCAAACTCGTTAGTACACCTCTCCCTCCCCCCAGAGATAAGCTTATCTAAAATCCCAGGTCAGCTGGGAATACTTTCCAGCTTTCTGTAGATATTTGAAGCCTAAAACTGACTCATATGACCAGTACTTTTTTAATTGGATGAAGTATTTTGAAGCAATTCCACAAAACACTCTTCTACAGTTTTCTGAAATCTTAATTTGAAATTGACTCTTATTTCTGTGCAAAGTATTTTTAATAGCTCCATCAGAAATCTAGGAATAAAGGCTGATATTGGACTTTTTGGACTCTTTCCACACCAAAACAGAACCGAACTCAACCTATGAACTCAACTATTTCCCTCATTTCTGTGGAATTCAGCTAAACTCCAAAACAGCACAGTGGCTGTGCAAGTCACTCTTAAATCTCCTTTCTAATCCCCCAAATCATGTAGCTGTGGATTAGTGGCCAGTGTTCAGAGGGTTACACATTTCAGCTGCAAGTATTGAGCCCAGTGTTCAGAACACCCCTGGCTCTCAAAGGAAGCATCCACAGAGGGCTGTGGTGCTGGAAGGAGGAGCATCCTCCTCCCAGGGCAGGCTCTGTGCCCCTGCCTGCTCCCACCAGCCCTGGCCTGGCCCTTGGACCCTGAAAACTGCTCTGTGGGAAACAGGGACAAGAGGGTTTTCTGTCCCCTCCCTGCCCAGGCAAAACCACATCAACTCTGCCACCAGCCCTGCTGGCTTTGGCTGCAGGAACTGTGTTAGCAGAAACACTGAATGAACTCCAAAACCTTCCCAGAGGGTGCTAAATTACACATTGAAAAATATTCTTCACACATCTGATTTTTCATATACAGTGCCAATTTCTACATATAAGTACTGACCAGGTTCTTGCTTTCTGAATCTAGAAAAGCTAGCAAGTTTTAGTGGCAAAAAATAATTATCACTTGCATGACTAATTTTACCTTTAGTGGAGTTTAGCAGTCTTTGAGAATAAAAATTAAATCAGGTGATTCACTGAAAGGATAGACACAGTTACAAAAGAGTCCCTTAAAATGGAATTGGTCTCCTTTAATATACTCATATTTTATATACTACTTATCACAGAATCATAGAGTCATTATGGTTGGAAAAGACCTCTCAGACCATCAAGTCCAGCCACCAACTCAGCACCATCACCACGTTTTATCACTAAGTCATATCCTCAAGTGCCACATCCACACATTTTTTGAACACTTCCAGTGAGGCAGAACATCATGTGGTGAAACCTCAGAGAAATTAATAGCTTGGATTGAATAACTTAGATTAAAGAAACTAATAGCTTTTGGAATGAAGGATGTCTGTTAATGCTGGATGTGTCTCCACAGCTTCACAGTCTGCCTGATGGATTCCTTTTCCAGGTATTCTGTGAATTCATAAAACCAGTATGTTGAACCTAATCTACACGTACAATTATTACAGAAATTAATAGAAATTTGTATCCTTACAGTAGCTGTAGATCCAGAAAAAAAAAAATTGAGATCTCTTTACATTCCACTGCTTTAAAACCCAAGTCTAAGCCTGCAGGATTGGAAACTTCTCATACCAAGATAATCACCTAAAAGAATGGAAAAGTAGTTTTCTAGGAAGTAACAATGAAATAGACTGTTCAGTGCACTTCAACCATTTCAAAGAAAAAAACCTTATTGATATTTAAAAGTCAATATAGAAAGCATGAAGAGAATGAAACTTACTAATCTAATTAGCTTTTCAACACAAACCTATGAAATATAAGTAAGGTGTACAAGTGAGCAGCTTTCCAAAAGGGTCTGACCTAATGCCACCAGCCTGATGTACAAGCTGCACACTGAATTACAGCAGCTATGGGACAGAATCCTTTCAAGAAATCATCTTTTTTTGCTATTATG
Organism: Notiomystis cincta; assembly: GCA_013398075.1. Classification (NCBI taxonomy): domain Eukaryota; kingdom Metazoa; phylum Chordata; class Aves; order Passeriformes; family Notiomystidae; genus Notiomystis; species Notiomystis cincta. The sequence continues at coordinate 13,099 of VZRX01000731.1, read as the reverse complement.
TAAACTGAGGGCAGCCTGATAGCAGGAGAGAATAAACCATGTAAAAGTACCACCCTGCAAAACTATATCAGTAAGAATTACCATTTCTATGATGTATTTCTGCAGCCCAAAGGTGCTACAGCGTTTTTAAAAATAGCTTTCAGACTTAATCTTGCACAAGAAACTTGTCTGGAACCAAACATGAGAAGAATCCAAATTCCAAAATGCTTTAATTCCACATACCCATACCTGAAAGTGGTGTGAAGTACTCAAACACAGTACAAGAAAACTGCAAGGGGAATCATCTACTGATCTCGTGGCATCAGGAAAAGTCCTCTCTGGTGTTAGGTGAAGTCTGATACACAATATTTCATCTCCTGAAGGTGTCATTTTCCCAATTACAGCAAAGGAAATTGGAAACCAAACACTGGGTGAACATTGCAGAGTGGGCAAACTAAAATATGATTATTGGACAAGCATAAGGCAGCATCTGCTACACTCAGTGCACCAGAAATGAGTTGTGGAGTGGAGGGAGGGGGAAAGTGACCCTGAGATAACGATCTCTTTCACCCTCAAAACATTTTCTGCAACAATTAGCAGGGAGTGTTTTTCTTACCCCTTTGCAAAACTGTGCAGCTGAGCTGCATCAGAAACTCAGGGCTGAATCTGCCTCTGGTACAAATCCTCTGCAGTTCAGAGCTCTGACAATGTACCCAAGCAAAACTAGTCCAGGGGAAAGAAACTGCACCTGGAAAGGCAGAACAGCCAGGGGACAGCTGAGCACTGCCTTTGACCTGGCTCTGCAGGTGACCTGGGGACAGGACACGTCCTCTGGGGAGTGCAGGGCTGCAAGAAGCAAAAAGAGAGGTCTTCAAAGGCTGCAGCTTGCTTTGGTCAGGGAACTTGCTTTCTGTGCATGGCTCGCTGGGCTTTTGTGTTTGATTAACAGATTATGCTGTGAGGCAGTGTCTGGAAACGGGCTCGGCTGTGGCACCAGGCCTCCCCAGGGCTGCTGAGGGAGCACACCCACTGCTCCAGAAACACTTCCCAGCAGCTCAGCCTCCACTGCCCTGCCTGGCTTCAACAGCTTGGGACTTACAGCAGCCCAGACGTGGCTACACAGAGCTCTGTGTGAGCTGATTTATCCCTTCCTTGGCTGCTGGAGATGAAACAAGAGGAAAGCACTTCATCAAACACAGAGCAGCTACGAGCTGCTAATATGAAAATAGCAAGTACAGCCCTGGTACCAAGTGAAGGTGTCAGCAAAGTGGACTGGATTAATGCCACAGCTCAGTGTGCTGGCCAGGACCATCACAGGAGAAGAGACAATTCTAATTATTCACATTCAAGGAGTTCTGACTCAAACACAGGAGTGCTATTTAATGTGCTCCTCCCTGCTAAGTGCAGACAGAGCAGCCTACCCATACAACATTTAAAAGGATCAGGAATGCTGTGAGATCTATTTCAACAGGATCTGTACCTCCCTACTGCTGCTGTGCTCCCAAACAGCTCAGAGCCCAGCAAACACATCTGCATCCACCTGGAGCAGGACCTGCCTGGAGGGTGACCCAGGAAAGAGACATCTAACCTTACAAAAAATGGGGTAAGAGCAAACAAATCTGCCTTCAGCCTGAAAATATCTATCCTACCAAAAAGATCTAACAGAAGTGCCCCAAGAAGAAAGGGGAGATAATTTTAATTAATGGATAACACCATAAAATAAAAGATATATTAACTGCAGAAGAACAAAGATACATTTACTTGCTGTGAATAAAGTCTGGGAAGTTTTCTCACTGAGTAAGACAGAGTGGAGGGAATCTGAATGGATAAACACATAGGTATTTTTTCAAGGAGAACTTAGACCATTCTCTTGAAAGGGTTCCTATATGCTGTCTGTGATAGCAGGTGACCAGATTCACTAAGAAATGCCAGTTCTTTGTCAGATAAAATATCACCACCTCAGTGATTCAGCTGGGAACACATCCTTAAATATTTGCAATGTATGCAGGGGAGACACAATAAAAAAGAGTGTTCCTGCCAAGCAGTAACAAATCCTGCCAGGATGGCCTAAATGTGTTGCCAAGTCAGATTTACCCTTCAAATTCAAACATGAGAACTGCATCTGTAACTTACTCTGCTTGCACTTCTTCTGCTGCTGAGCCTGAAAGGGAAGGTCAGACAACAGCTTCAGCAGAAGCAATCAATGCTCCTGAATGGAAGCAGCTTATTTTTAGCATCTGCAAGATCAAAATGCTAAAGAATTGGCTTCTGATTCTGCCTTGAGTCTGAGGGGTTAAGTGATGAGACTGGTGTTTACAAAAACCTGGTAAATAACCAGAGCTTTGTGCTCTAAATATTCAGAATAGGATGTACATGAAGAACAAACAAATAAGCAAATGGGCATAATGGCTCTCTCTTCCAAATATAAAGCCCTGGAGGAATTAATTTTCCAGGTAGATATCAGATAAATAGGGGCTGGATTTATTGAAGCTCAAGGAGAAAAGCATTAGGGTTTTTCTGCTTTTTCTTGTTACAACAGTCTTGTATTTATACTAATTCAACAGTTTACATTAATAATTTTAAGCAAAACTTTATAATCTCATAGAAGCCTGTGCTGTAATTTGCACTGGATGCACTGACTTAGAGAGTCAGAGAGCCTCTTAGAGCAGAGCAGTCCTGTCAGATGCACACTACTGCTCTGTTTTCTCAGGGTTTTTTCTTCAGTTGTCACTTTGCTTCACTTTAAAGAGATGTGGGAGTGTATTTGAGAAGGGAGCTACACTTCCATTGTCTCACAGCAATTTCAAACATTAATTACAGTCTTTTAAGGTTAAAATAGACCAATATATATCCTACAGTAAGTCATATGTTCTTGCAAAGTCCTTATTTTGAGCATTAATGTCAGTTTATGAGGTTTAGTATTATCTGGCTTTCTCCCTGATTTATCAATCAGTTCAGAAGGACACTTGAACATTTCTGTAGCTTGAGGCATTTAAACTCTATTTGTATTAGGCAATTACTGCCCTGCTACTCAATTTAACAGTTTAACCAGAAGTTCCAAGGAGGGGCCTGAAATGGGGGGCAAATGGCAACCTTGTTAGATCTTAGTCAGCACCAGGATTTGAAAAGTATTCATCTCTCAGCAAAGCCTGAGGAATCGTGGAATGCAACTTGTGAGCCTGTTCTGTGCTTCCTGAGGAGTTTCTTCAGCCTCCTCCCCTGCCCAGGCTGAGAGCTGAGTCAGTCTCTCACAAATGCCCTGTCCCAAGAGGAAAAGGAGGCAGGAAAGCCACAGCAGTGCCCTTCCCAGGCAATCAGAATCAACAAGCCGGCCCTGTAAGCACTGCTGCTCCTCCTCCTCGGGCAGGTACAGTGGGCCAGGTGCCAGAAGCAGGGCTTGTGGGGGGCTGTGCCCCTCTCCCCTGGGTCAGGCACACAGGCTGCTTCCCTGCAAGTGGCCAGGGAGGATGGCACAATGGCCTGAGCTCTCCAGGGAGCAGGTGGCAGGGGAGGGACTCACTTGGCGCATGGAACATGGTTCCAGTCTCTAACACAGACACAGGTGTGTGGGAGACTTTTTTCAAGACAAGGTATCTTGGTGTGTTTGCTTTTTCTCTCCCCAGTCTTCTGATGTCCCCTGGAACTTCTGGAATAAATAAACTGACTTATTTAAAGCATCCTGTCAGACATGAAAGGATACTGTTCCCTACTCATCACACTCCAGGCACAGATGAGAAGACAACTGCTATAGCTACCTCACTACCAAAATAATCTACCAACAAAAAGAAGGCCACATAAATAAACTGAGATAATACACAAGAGTAAAGGTCCTAGAGAGTTTTCCCTGACTCCATTTATTGAAAAAGCTGCAGGATCCTCCTAAAAAGGACTGAGTAGCCAGAACAAAGAACCTCACAAACATTTTTGAAGCAACAAGTTCTTTTTCATAAACTGCCTGAAGCAGCTAAAATAATGATCTTGCATAATGAGAAATGAACAATTAGAAACTTCTAGTCCCACAGGGAGCCTATTGTCTCATTAAAGTGTTCTGGAATTTCTCTGACATTTAGAAACGAACTGGACAGATTTCCCACTTGCTGATAGTGGGGAAGGGCATTCTATCTATTAAAGCAACAGCACAGAAATATCTCTTCCTATAGCAGCTTCAGTGCCAGCTTTCTTTCATTAACAAAGATCTTTGTGAGAATGATGTGTTCAATTGAAGCTGTCAGATTTCTCAAAGGATTAACAGACATTATTAGAATAACACAGACCCCTCTGAAATCTTTATGTCTGCTTAGCAGAAAGAAAAAAGTCCATGCATCTCCAGAGTGATATTTTACCTGGAAAACCTACACAGCCCTCCATCACTTACTGGGCAGTCTGGCTGCTCCTCCTGCATGTCTGGCCTTTCCCTTGGAAACTCTGTTTTATTTAACTACTTAGCAAGTGATGGATCTCTCCTTGCTCTCCTGGCAGCCAAGCAGGATACATCCTTCCTTTAGCTTCTCTCAGAGAAGGTTCTGAGTAGCCACAGCAGAGGACCAGCTAAAAGCTGCCCATTGAACAGCTGGGATGAGAAAGGAAGCCAGCAGCTCCTTCCAGGAACAGCCCAGCACACAGGCTGGGCACTAGAGCAAAAGATATGTGAGAACTGACATTAACAGAGCATTACCAGTCCTTCAGGAAAAGGAGGAAGTACCAGAGGTGAGAGAGGTCAGAAAGAGAAAGAAACACAGAAATCTTAAAAAGGAGGAGGAGTTCATTTTCTCCAGATGCACAGGTATGTGCAGGAATTGCTTTGGGGCCAATTCTGTATCTCAGCCTACACATGGCCTGTACAGTGCCAGGGGGGCAAAGGGCCTTAGAGCTACAGCTGAGACTTTGGTTCCTGTAGAGTATTCCCCTGAATGTGTGGCTTCATGTTGCTTTAACAGCCCTGAATTCCACACCAAGAGATTTAACACCACAGAACAATAGTCAGCCACAACACTCTGGGTGCCAGAGCATAATACGATTATAAATTCTGTTCATTTACAGCACCATTCCAACAGGATCGACCCTTCACTGCCATGGGATTATGGCTGGCTAAAAATACCTTCTACAGGGAACTCATGAATTTATTCCTTTGATTACAGCCTTCATTTATATGAGAACCTGAAAGAAGGTCTAAGGGCACAGAATTAAGGACGGCGTGTTTGGGGCTGCCCACCAGACCGCAGTAGAAAACAGAACATTAATTTAGCATAAATAAGGTGTAACAAGAACACAGAAAAGGTACTCTAGTTTCAAAGGCTGGTATCTGGTAATGGTCTCAGCTCATAAAATCTGTCTTGTGAAAAAGGACTGCATAATTTCAAATGTAAATAAACTCCCCAGTCAACTTCTTAATATTCTGCACAAAACTTTAATATTTTCCAAAGGAAAGAGATTTTCCTAAAAGATACTTCCAGGAGCTGGTAACACAAAATGCCAACTCTTCCTTTCACTTTGTGGCCTGCTATTCCCACAAATCCATCCTTTGCCTGTGCCACACAATGCCTCCTCAGGAATGATCCAAACTGTAACCTGCAGCAGCCACCACTGGCTACAATTTTGAACTTGTACCTTTTCCTCAGGGTTCACATGAGAACTTTTCACTGCTTTCAATCCCTCTACAACAAAGGAGGAGAAAAAAAATCTTTCACAGTGAAAGGATTACACTCACACGTTATATGTGCAGGGGTATTCCAAGAGGGACTTTTACTATAAAGAGGACTATGATTACCTACAAATACCTTGTGCAGGGAACTTATTTATTGCCTTCACTACACCCTTCTTTAACATAGAACTTACACAACATGTGTAAGTTCAGGAATGCAATATCTGGGACAACACTTGATCCTGGATCTGCTGACAACCAATTAGGGATTTTTTTCATGAGGTTTTTTCATAGAGTTTAGCGTCATAACATTTTTATTTCACCAAGAGCTCCTGCCAACCATCCACATCAGCATTTTGATGGGAAAACTGATGCAGTTCTTCCCAGTGCAGCCCCTCACACACAGATATCAAATCAAACTGCAGATCCTGGCTCATTTCAGGAATCAGGACACATCAGACTCCTTCAGTTACTCCGTGACAGGAAAGGAAGAAAAGTTCCAGCTTACCACCCCTCCTCCTGCCGAGTGAACCAGCACAGACATGCCTTCTCTCAGGTTAGCAACCTCAAACAGCATCATGTAGGCAGTTACAAAGTTCATGGGAAAGGCAGCAGCTTCAGAAAAATTCATGTCATCTGGGATCTTGTAGACAAATTCCACTGGGGTACACACTACTTCGGCCCAGGCATTGTAGTTCACAAAAGCCATGACTCTGTCTCCAATCTACAAACAAGAAAGAAAACAACGTTGAGAGTAACCTGTGAGACCTGCAAGTCTCCTGTTCAAGGTGTGGAGCACTGGCTGACTGTGAGGGAGATGGTGCTCCACATCTGTGGCAAAGTAGCAGCTAAGCTGCTCAGCTTTGGGCTTTTACCATTTTTAATATTCACAAAAATAACTACAAAATGTTAAAAGCCACCTCTTCCTGTTTTTTTTTCCTCAACTCCTCTCTGATAGAGCAGTCTTCTGTCATCACTAATACAGATCATGTTTTGCTAGCACAGCTCCCAAATAACAAATGTAAACAATGAAAACATCATTCTTACTCATAACCAGGAATTTTGTTTAGAGAGAAAGAAATGAGGGAGAAAGGTCATGATTATATTGATGAGAAGCATTATACCTAGGATAATTTTCACTTTGTTTTCTCAGTCTTCACACTAATTTAGTGCTACTTTTCCTCTCTGTGGATTGAGAAGGGGAGGCCTTGTGCTCTGGTAGATGGAGCACATGAAAGGGTTGCAAAAGCTCTCATTCAGAAGATAACACCATCTATTTTTATTATCTTATTAACTGATTCTACCAAGGCATATCCATGATTGTAATCTCCACAGCCATGTGTCAGAGCAGAATTTGATTCTACAACTTCAAATAAGCCACCTTAAACATCAAAAATATACCTTTGGATTTTAAGGCACTGTTAAATCTACCAAGTGAATTTGACAGGATTTAAAGGGGCAATGAAATATTATCTTTCAGTGCAACATTTCTCTACTCAGTTTCTTCTGAAAATATATGGTAGAGAAAGAGTAATTCACTGTGGAGAAATAAAGGCTTTCTGTAAATATTAGATACACTTGGCTGCTCCTAGGAACCTTTCAGAGGTCCAGGCATATCAAGCCCACATGTTCATATATGGACTTCATTGCAGCTTCAGGTTTTTAAATCAGAGATACTGACTCTTCTCAGATGGACAAGAGTAACAACAAGGCACAGCCAGGCTTGGAAAGCAACACTCACCTTAAAGCAGAGATTGGGCTGCAGGGTCTGCAAGGGAGAGCCACACTGAGCAAATGTTTGGCCAGTGTGGATAAAATCTTCACAGGCACAACTCTCACAAACTCTCATGAATTGCTCACCACCAGCAACCCCGTGGCATCTCTGACCTTGCCTCAGAGACTCTGCCTTTCTAGAATTCACCAACCAAAGCAACATCCTTAACCATGAAAGGAGCTCTTCAGTGGAGCCACAGGATAAGACAGGAATAGCATCAAACTCCAGGTCTTCATGTTTTAACTAAAACTAGCAGTAGCTGTCCCTCTAAAACAACTTTTCCGATCTGCCTGACACTCTCTTACACTCTGCTAATACTCTCTCATGCTTTAGCAACCACAGGTATGGAGTAAAGCACAACATTTTTGCCTTCAGGCAGATGCTTAGAGCACAAGCACATTTTGGTCTCCCGAGTGCTTGTCATCCCTTTGGCTTTGGGATATTGGAGGTTTGCTCAAAGCTGAGGTGCTGCTGACAGTTCTGAAGGGTTTGTCTCTTTTAGAATGAGAATGCTGAAACAGAGCTGTCATTCCAATTTCACTGAAATGCCTCCTCCTCCTTTTAAAAAACATTCAAATTAACAATGCCTCACTGGTAATCACTCTGTGATTCCCTTCTGCTCTTAGAGAAGCATCTAAAATAGAAAGTCTGCTAGGATTAATTAGTGCAGATGTTAATATGCCCTATATCCTTGCCATAAACCATGAATGATTACCAAAAAGAGTGCAGAGAAGTCCTTCTTGGTGATTCCCAAGGGATTTCTTGGTAACATTAAATCACAGACACTATTCAGAGTCTAGTCAGATTAGACCTCACTTCCTGGGAATCATCCCCAAAAGTGGAGAGAGATCAGGCCTGATACAGCTGTCATCATCATAAATCAGCTTTTTCTTTCAAGGGGAGAATGAACAGGCATTACACCTATTTTAGGAGGGCTTGAGTTGGAAGAGATCTACCCAGGGAAAGGAGGTCAGAAGATAGAGGGTGCAATCTTTGTCATTACTGTGGACAGAGGTAACAACGTGTTGAGGAGACACCAAGCACCTGGTGTGCTCCTGTTCTGTGCAAGAATTCCATAAAGAAACCAACAAAACCTTCTTCCATCATCCTCACAGCACGTCCTCCTGCTGATGGATTCGTGCCCATGCACAGCTGTCTCTCTGAGTGTGGACCCTTTTCCAGATCACTCAAACACAGCCATGGCTATGCAGATTATATGCAAAAAATAAAACACTGTGGCTTGTTTCAACTACAGGGCATGAATGTGCTCCACAGTCAGAAGAGAGATGTCACTTTAAAAAGAGACACAATATATTCACTCAGGTGCAGTGCTATTCAAACAAGCACCATATGCTGTAGCCTCATGATGCCCTTTAAAAATAGCAAGAACTTTAAAAATGAGAGTGCCGATCTGGAGCAGAGGCTTTCTAGACTCCTTTCAGAGAATAATCCTTGATATGGGGCACAGCTATGAAGTAGAGATACTGGAGCAGAACTAGTGAAGCAGCAAAGATTTTCAAAGAGCAAAATCATCATTCGGATGTTGCTTGTAACAAAATACATTGAAAGATTACAACTTGTTTCAAGGCAGAGATGGGGCAGGAAGGGAACTGAGAGAAATGCCCTAAGAAGATCTCATCACTGAAAGTTAAAACTAAACTGGCCATTATCTTCATTCAACTGACAAATTTCAGTTCAAGAAGAGAAAAATGTTGTCTTTAGATAAAAATATTTATATTTATTTATATCTTTTTAAGATCCAGATATAAGAATTCACAAAATTTGATTACCTTTCAACATGACTGACTGCAAATCACTAAGGACTGACATGTATTATCTCAGGATTTATTTCCAAAATTTTGAACTTACTTAGGCAATAAAATGCAAGTTTGCAATGAATATAGATATTTAATATAAATAATGGAATAGGAGGCAGGACAAAATGCTGTTTATATGCAGTAAGAGATACCAGAGTCCATAACCACTTATGGAAGCTTTATTCTATACATTAACTACTTGTCATTTATCACAACCTGTTGGGTGAAACAGATGCTTTTCCTGAGCAATCAGACTAAGTCTATATGCAGAATCAGGGTCCCAATTTAATCTGCACCTCATTAATGCACACAGCTCTAAGATGCAATGCTTACTGTGAACAGGGCTCTCAATAAGTTCAGATCAAAAGCTGGAACTAGACTCAGCAGCACCTGGGCTTGCAGGAAAAGATCAGTGATGCCAGCAAACATGGCCAAGAAAAGAAACTTAACAAGTTAACTTAATTTCTTTCATTTTATTAAAGGACATTGGTCATGCTTTCCAGTTCCTATTTACCCATCAGGATGTGCACATGGCACAAGTGTCTTTTCAGGAAGGATTTGAAGGAGATGACAGTGGTGGATTCAGAAACTAATTCAAGAGGTCATTCTCATGCTTGGGAAGCAGTAAGGAAAAATTGACCTTTTAAGTCTCAACAGGGTGGTGAAGGCTGCTGTCACTGGCAGAGCAGAAGGGATTGGGAACTGAGGATTATTTATACGAGACTTAAAACACTCACTTTGAAAATAAAAATAAATATTACCTCAAATCCTTTCACGCTGTCTCCAAGAGCTTCCACAATTCCAGAACATTCAAACCCAGGAACAAGGGGTGTCTTAGGAGGGTTGTCGATATTCCCCTGTCGCACCATCAAATCAATGAAGTTCAAACCACTGCAAAACACAGGAAGAAATAAAATCAAGACTATTATCACAGATCAAAGTAGAGGAGTAAAACTTGACCCAAGTGATGGGACAGCCAGAGAACTCCAGGGCAGCATTAAAAGAGACCCAGCAGGTGCTCCCACTCTGAGGATGCTGTGCCTTGGGCAGAGGGTGCATGTGCCAGGCAACCACAGCTGCCAGCAGCCCCAAGCTCACCAGGGCATTTAAAAATTCCATACAGTGAAACACCTTAATTTCTACAAATGCATTACTAGCTGGCAAGTAAACCCAGGTCAATTTAAGAAGAAAGCCCCAAGCCTCAAACATTATAGTTATTTTGGGCTAGGATCTACATGATCTAACTGTCCTAACCTTTGATGTGACCCCAGGAATGCATCTTCTGTTTGTCTCAGGCAGGAGTCCAAACTTTGGCATGAACTTACTAAGTACAAGATGGGCTCTTGTTTTAAAACTGTTCCTTCCTGGATCATGTTTGTACATTTTTGCAAAAGTTATTTAGGTCTTTGAAGTCCTCAGCTGCTCAGAAAAAAACACAGGTCTTTCCCCGTTGTCTCAGCTTTGCAAAAATCCTAAAGCACTTTTGCATTGCCTTCTGTATGTTATCCAGTTTTATTAAGGAAAATGTTGTGGTTTTCTAGGCGGCCACAAAAAAAGAAAAAAAGGCACCACTTATCTACTATGTGCATATATTGATTACTGGTCTTAATGCCACAGTTAATACTTAGTTTTAAAGTTTTACCTAACCAGCTGAAATACACTTCAGCATTAATCCAGTGTTCCAAAACACAGCCCTGTTTTGATCGTTAGGCAAGCACAGAGCCAGCCCTACTCACACACGTGATACCAGCAACTGCTTGGATACATCACATTACTGATGGGCACCAGGGTTATTAGATGGAGCCTCAGTCAGATACTAATCAAGACACAGACAGACTGGACAGACCAAACAAATTAAAAGACAGAGCAGACACACAGCCCTAGCACGAAGACAACATGGCATTCATGGGATGTAGGTCACTGGGGAGGGGGAAGGAAATCCCACCAAATGTAAGCATTCATAATTGTGGTGGAGGGCTTAAGAGCAACCTGAACCCACAACTTGCACCATGATCATACACAAAGCTTATAATATCAACCATATGGAAGGTTAGGAGGGGTTTTCACACAGTTAAGTTGGAAAATTTTAAATTACTTTGGAAAGGTCACTTCTTATCCAGTGGACAAGACCACCTCCTACATTGCGACTGTAATGTTGATAATGAAAGAGAAATTCAAAATAGTAAAATGCCTGCAAGGCAGTCATTGTTTGGGGAAGAGGAACAAACAAACAGACAAAAACTCCAAAACAAACCACAAACCCAGAAAACCCACAGCAATGAGGGTGGCAACCACTCTCTGTGTACATTAACTTCAGCAACTGTCTTTTAAAAGCATCTTTCCCCACTGCAAGTGTTTTACAAAATGTTAACTTTTCCTGCAAGAAAAGGCAGCTGGAGGCAGGACTGTGATATGGGAGCCTGGGCAGGAACATACCATGAGGTCATAACAAGAAGGAGACAGGTGGATATGCAAAGGCCATTGCTCTTTGCTAATGACAATGATCACAAATAGATTCCTTCTCATGAACTCAATTGTCAGGCAGATTTTGAAAAGGCACATATTCAGTTCTGCATCTAATGACATAAAACTGGCAGTTCACTTCTGTCCTGGTTCCATTTCTTTTTCACCTGTTTTATCCCCAAAGGGCAGCAAAACTATATTGAGAGTTGATCTTCATTACAGTGAAGTTACAAAGCTCCACGCTAGAACAGGTGTGATAAGGGAAGAAAAAACACTACACAAGGTAAACAAAAATCAAGTCATATGTTCTTATCATTTTAATTACTAGTTGAAACGTGGAGTTTCTTTCTAACAATTTCTAGTCACTTTATAGACAGTGTCTTGTTCATTCACTTTCATCTCCTATATCTCACATGCTGTGGCATCCCTGCTACTCTCACACATGCATTTATTCCTATTCTTCTCCACTTCGGAGGAAGGACAAAAATTTTTTTTACCTCATGAAAATTTCAACACCAGTAGATCTGAAGGCATAATTATGGTGTATTGGTCAACTCAGCTCTTTTTTTTTTTCCTTAGAATAACCTGGAGGGCCTAAAGATGGATTTGTTTTGTAACTACACTCAAGACACCCAGGTCTTCCATTTGGATTCAATCAACAGCAGACTCAGGAAAAGTTTGGCTGCACAGAACATCACAAGAAAATATCTCTCATGAAGAATGGTGGTTTTAAAGATTAAGCACAATTTATTTCTTATACCAGTGCAAACCTGTTCTGGTGTGCAGGCAGAGAAAGTGACTCCTGAACTTTAGGTAAGGGCACATGCAGAGGGAGAAGTTTAAATGCAAAGCAATCCAGTGACAAACAGTACACAGAGTGGTTTTAATCCTAAATCAAGAGCTGGATGCAAATGAAGATAGGGAAGGATATCAATTACTGAGGTCCATACACTGACAAAGGGGTTCTGCAAGAACCTCCCTGTCACAGAGCAGGGATCTCTCTGTGACCTGCACAGACTGGACTGTGCATTACTGGAGCCAGAGTTTATCAAATATGGAATTATCCTTGAATCTGAATCTGACTTTCTCCATCTGCAGTGCTCTACCTTAACACCAGGTACTTTTGAGGGCCTTGAATATTATTTTCTGTACTTATGGTTTAGTTTTGCTGCATTTTTATTTCCCTTTTTTTAAATGTGGAAGGTAACAGTCAACTTGTTGTTCCTTGCTCCATCCCACACACTTGAGGATGCCTAATACCTTCCATTGCAAAATCCCAAATCATGCAGATCACTCCATGGCACTTTGGTTTGGAGAGGTGCTGGTTTTGATCTGTCTTTCTTATTTCACTGTAAAACTGCACTGAAATTAATTACTGAAATTAATGAAAAGCCACAGAGCAAATAAGAAGACTACTGAGTTTTG
>VZRX01000719.1:0-16842 GCA_013398075.1 Notiomystis cincta | reverse complement strand
TTTTGTTCTCTTTAAGGAGGTGGCTGCCAGTAAAGAAGATTACATGTTGCCTTGAATTTTCCCAGAATATGTCTCCTTGGATCCAGCACTATGGTTCAGCCTTTTGTACACATGGAGAGGGCAGCTGGAACATTTCAGATACAGATGTGAACCTCCCCAGAGTTAATTATTCACATTATTGTTTGCATCTTCAATTTGACTTACCCAGTTTGTTTTAAAGTCCTGCATACTATGCACTAGTTTTGGTGCATCAATATCTTCTGGGAATTTCTGGCTGCAACTACTGCTTCATATCTATAAGTTCCCAGACACTTCTTGATTTGTGCAACTGGTAGTGAGACTGTGAACACATACATGGAAAAAAAGCCCACCTTCTATCAGAAAAGCAGTTCTTTAAACAATTAGCAGCACTGAGGAGACTAAGGATAGCTCTTCTAAAACCGTTTAGCTGCATTCCTTATTCTCCACTGCCTGGAGGCACCCCCTCTCTCTGGTGATCTGAAATTCCTAGCCCTGCAGACAGTTGTCTTGGTATATTATCTTTGCTGAAACTGCAAGGCAGATTATCAAAAGGTTTTTGAACGATGACACTTTCTCCCGGACCTGAAGGAACTCATTCCCTCCCATTTCCACCTCACACTTGCTACAGAAGAGCTGTGAGGTGTTTATGGTTTTCTATTTCAGACTTCTTTAACATTGGATGCTCTGGTTTCATGGTCTGACAACTGATTGATAAGTCCTCTTTTGTGGGCTGAGAATGACTGACCTTTTCTTCTGGGATTCCCATTATAGGGTAGCCCTGTGTCCTCTTTCTTGGCCAAGTGCCATGGGAAAGACAGCTTGCAAAGACAGCTGAAAGAATGATGTATGAATTAAAAAAAAAAAAAAAAAAGAGGAAGAAGAAGGCTTTGAAAATCATTCAGCATGACTGTGCACACATAGTTTAATATACATGAGTCTTTTTATCCTGTAAGGATTCTTTCTCACATCTCTCTGTTGACCTTGAATGTTAAGATGAGCCTTGTTTTAAATAGGTTTCCCTGGACATGTCTGATCTCTAGGCACTCTTTTAAAAGAATTATCTACTGAGATCAATTTCCAAACAAAATCCATCACACTCAAGACATGGATTTCCAACTTCACAAGCCATTAGTTAAGCTGGAAGAAGAAACTGTAGCAACTACCATGGGTTTCCCTAAAAGTTACATGATCTTGTCAGTGCCTCAGAGGCCAGTGAGGCCCTTTACTGGGAAATGGTTAATGGGAGGATGAGAGGAAGGAAGAGCCAGCTGTTTAAGGTGTGGGAAAGTCACTCATGTTCCCTGAGAAACTTCTTGGATTCCCTCTGATTTAAGTTTCATTAAGCAGTTGGTAGCTTACAGAGCTGCTTTATCTGCTTCATATCCATGCCACACTTCACCCATAACTGTGCATAAGTCAAACTCTGAAAGTCTGAGCTTCCAGAAAGGTCAGGAAAAAACAACAACAACAACAGCAGCAACAGCAACAACCAAAAAAAAAAATAAAACTAAACAAAACAAAAACAAAAACAACCAAAAAACCTCAACACCTTAACACCTCCTCCCAAAAAAGCCAATAACAGCAAAAAAGGTACAAGAAAGACTACTGAAAAAAAGCTACTTAAATACCTTGCAGAGGGGGAATAATGGAAATAATACTGCAAAACTTGAGGATGCAAAACATTCAGTCCAACTTCCATACAAAAGAGGTGACTAAAGTTATTCAGATCTAAAATTTTTGGGGTGGACAAGGGCTACCAAAGCATTTTAAATCTAGTCATTAAACACTTTACATGAAAAGCAATTCCTCAGAATACCTCAAAGTTGAGAACCCCCAAAACATTGTACAAATCAAGAATTTAAACATGCAGACAATTTTTCAGTCTCTGTTTGCACATTTCTTTCCCTGGATTTTTTGCATGGATTTCCATTGGGTTTATCCTGGACTTGTTATATTTGTATTAGGTAGAAGTATTCTGTTAACTCTATGGCTTAGGACCTGTCACAACAAGGGAGAACAGGGGGAGGTCTGGGAAAGCACTGGGATACTCATTGCCTTGGAGGATTGCTCAGGAATCTGTCAGTGTATATTTTGTCAAACATTCAAAGGAGATGGGCTCAGATGGAGGGAGACTTTTTCTCTTACACATTAATCAAGTACTTCCCCAGACACAGAGAGATGCTCATCATACTACTTCTGATGAAGCACAGGCAAGTGCAGTGCCCATATTATTTACAAGTTCAAGCACCTAGGGAAGTCTGCAGAATGGAGGCCTGAAGCTGGAAATATTAATTTATCTTGTTGCTATAACGTCCAAACATAACACCATTCAGAGGTCAAGTCATGTACTGGGAGGTATGTTTGCTATCTGCTGGCCATGATCAACAGAAAACTCTTTTTTGCCATAAATACTGAGAAGAGAATAAGAGCAGGAATCATAAAAGTGAAACACCCTGTGGTGTCATTGCCACAATCCATATTGGGTTCAATTGTAGGGTGGTCAGATTTTTATTAGAGATGAGTCAGTTCTGGGGCCTGTCAAAATAACTCATTCATCCAAGGTCTGCTGAGCTTGCTACTGCTTTTGAGCAAAGCTAACAGATTTGCCAAGGAAGAATTTCATAGAATAAAATAATATTAAATCCTATGGTGTGGGCCTGAAAACAAAGAAAATGCAGCCATATCAGATTATTTGAATTTTATACATATGTGGATCATCTGATGCTGAACATTATCATCTGTAGAAACACTTAACTCTCTTTTACCTCATGAGATTTTACATAGAAATGAGTCTGTTTAAATTTAGATTTAAATTTTTACCAAGTTTAAGGATTAGATATGCTAGAATGCATATCTAGGGGAAAGATCACGACAAGGCACAGACTTGAACTACCTGGAAGTCCTTACTCAGCTGTAGATGAAAAAACAAATCTCAAATCCACCTATTTCAGTTGTCAGAGCACCAAGCTCAGAATCACAGGTATTTGTCTGAACTCTAGCCAATACTGGCTACCAAAGTGAATGACAGAGATATAATCTAATACATTTTCTTTCTTCCATAATTCTTTTTGAAATTAGGGGTAAAAATGCTTATACAAGTTAAGCTTCAGATTTCTAAAAAGAGAGAATGAGCAGTTTCACTGAACAAAAAATAACCACTGTAACAAAAGCAAAATGACAACAGTGGAAGGGAAAGGGTAGGGAAAGGGGTGTTTTAAGTCTTGAATTTTTTATGTTGGCTTTCTCCATGCAGAGACATTGACATCTCATATTTGTTATAGTATTTGGCAATACCAATTTAAACCAAGACACTGCTTCATCTGACTGGCCTAGGAAGTGAGCATAATGTTGTTTCCAGCAGGATTGAAAATGGTATCAGAGTTTCAACAGGGGTAGTAGACAGCCTCAAGGATTTGTTCATGGTGCACACAGAGGAAGAAAAGAACTTTACTCATTGCTAGAGGACCCAAGTATACCTGATGAGCAGGGGCACCTTTCTCCAGCATCAAAGGCAATGGAGCAGCATGAAATGCAAACATCTGAAAAGACTAATGGCTGAAAATTAAAATAAGCTGTCAGTCTGCTAAAAATTATTTTTAATTCAAAATAAATCAGACTAACAATTTACAGATGTTTGGAAAGAAAATGTTTAAGTTACTCACTTTCAAAGCCTAAGCCCTCCCTACCTTCAGTATTCCATTTGCATTTTAATGGTTGGGGTGGCTTTCTGCCACTGCCTGCTCCCTCCTGATGCACAGCACAAACCTCATGAGCCAGCAGGTCTTGTACTCACCCTTGACCCTGAAATCACATCAGTTCTATTATCTTCAGGGTTAAGCAGTGGAGATAGGGAGAGAAACCCAAGAGTTGATTATTCCTTAACAGAAAGAATTTATGAAGTATATATATATATATATCATATATGTATATATATATGTTTAGTGGAATTGTGGAAATCTTAAGCAGTAAAATAAATCCTTAGAGAAAGAAGTAGAGAACACAGATCTTTGAGGATTTATGCTCGTACTTTCTAAAAGCACATGTATGAAGCCCACCTGTACTGACCTCAAATTAAGCTTTTGAAGCTCACATGTCCAGTCTAATGCTTCCAGCTCTGAGAGAATCTGTGTGGCTGGTGGATAGCAGGAAGACAGGTCAGCCCCCATCATTGTGCCACTGGCTTTGCCTCTGCTCCCTCCATCCAGCCAAATCTTAGGTGAGGAAGGATATGGTTGCCATCTCTTTCATCTGCTGGTATTTCCATTAATGTTGTCCAGTTTACACTGTTCTTGCTCCCCAAGCAGGGTCTTTCTTTACTTTCTTTCCTCCATGATGGGAATTGGTGGGAAATTTTTCAGTATTAATTTTTTTCCACAAATATTTTGCCTCTCCAGTTAAAAAAAAGAAAAAGTACATCGATATTATGCTAGTGTTGGTCTAGTGAATTTTTTTCTTCTGCTGGTTCTATGATGTGGGAGAAGACAAAGAAGGGAAGGAGAGACTTTAATACAACCAGTCCATCATGAAGGACATGAATGTAGCTGAGAGACACAAGCCTCAGCTGACTAAGGCTCAGTGCACTGACTTCTCCCCAGTGAACATTTCCCTATGGGTCTTTCTTCAAAAATGAACTTTGGAGCCTAAATCACTCTTGAAACATGTTCAAAATTACCCTGGACACCTTTACAACAATAGTAAAACTGCAGAGAAAACTTTTCTAATTCAATCTCTTATACATTTGTGCCACCTAGTGAACAAAACCCAGCTGAAGTGCTTTTTTGAGCAGGAAGACAGACCCTGGTGTCCTCAGAAATGCTTGTTGGCTCTGAAAAGAGCTTTGGTGGCTCACTGGGTTACTGCCTTTGTCCATTGCTTTTGGGATGCCAGTTTCAAATCCTAGAAGGACTGAAAATTAATGTGACCTGACAAACTAGAGCCACAAAAATCTCTTATGTGTCACAGGGAAAAAAATCAAATAGCTGGATCTCACTCTCATCCCCTCACAGGCCCACAAGTGACATTAGCAATAAGTGTGTGCAACAGAGTAATGAGCAACTCAGAGTCATTCTGGGTTCAGGTATATAGAGTGTAACACCTCAATTTAAACAACTGATGTCTGCTATTCTGCAAAGGGAACCTTAATATTATTCAAATTAATATCCACTTGGACTGTAAAAACCATACTGGTATTATCCTGGGACACAGTTTCCTATATAGCTCATTGCTATTTTGGGACCATAATACATTATGAAGACATAGCATTATTCATAGTAATAGCAGCCTTGAGGCCCCAGCCAAAAAACAGGGAAACTTGAGCATAGCTATGATTTACAGCCTAATCCAATAAGAGGGGGGAAAAGGAGAAATCCTCATTTTACAGATGAGAGTGATGAAGTTACATAGTCAGGCAGGACATGTTTATGCCCTATATTTTAGGCCAACTCCAGGTCTGGTGATGATAATTAGTTAGTGCCCAAGTGTATACAGGGTACTGTGTGCACGTCTCTGAGGTTCCCTTGTCTCCGGTGTCATGCTCCTGCATGGCTTCCAGGACTGCTCAGACAAGGGGCTAAGGAGGATCCAAAGCCTGAATAAGTCTCCTAAAATGTTAGTTGATTTTGGTTTAGATAGTGTAATTTAAAGCTTTAGCTGTGGACATTGTTTCCAGATTCCAGGCCAAAATCCCAAACCAAGTGTTGTTTCAGTATTTTGCTTTGAGCCAATATGTATATTAAACAACAGCACTCAGATCCTGTGAAAGATGTTTGTTTATCAGTGTTTCAAATGTAGCAACTATCCAAGCACTGACTTTCCCCTCAGAGAAATAAACTCAGTTGCAGGACAAACGACAGCTCCACACGCTATAAAATAGTGCCATCTGGTGAATACTGGATGTTAGATTAAACAACTTTTTTCCTAGAGGGAAAACATCCTGCAAGCAACTGCTGAACACATATTCAACACAAAATTTCAGATTTTAACTGTCTCAAAATGTTAGGAGTATACAAGTTAATTCTCTAACTTTAGAGTTCTTTCATTAAATGCTTATGCAGAGAAAACATTTTCCTTACAACTAATTCATAGCCATCCCCAAAATTAGGCATATATTTATTACAGAAGTATTGGTTTCACAGCCTGTGTACTGAATTCTCCTAAGGAAGAGTAAAGCAATCAAAGAAGAATTACTAGTGAGTCTCAAGTAACGAGATCTGATTGCTCATTAAAACCTTCTGATAAGGCATTTATAAGAGCTAAACACCCAAAATTACAAACCACTGTTTTGCTTCTGAGAGAAACATTGCAATTAATTGGGAAAGCCTAAAGATGCTGTTTATAGAACAGAAGACCATAAAAATAAAACCTGCCAGAGCAGCACCAGATGATTCTCAGCACACCTGCAAGCAAGCTCATAGCAGAGAACTGAGTGGAGCATTTCCCCAAATTTTCCACTTCTCTGTCATGATAGGAGAAACTTAGAGCTATGCAAGGCAAAGGAGATTGTTCTGAGAGTTTCATCTGTAGGAGTCTGGGGCATTGCAAAATTAAAACACTCTTTAGGTTGGACAATAGCCAAGTTTCTGCGCACAGTACAAGACTTCTGTGACAGTCACCAAAAAGGGAGGTGTGTCCATGCCCCCATAGCCCTGTCACAGAATTGGTCATTCCTCTTTCGTGCCCATAGGAAGCTTTCTGCATCCCTCTGCTCCTGGATGCCTCATCAGACCCTTCAGGACATCAGTTACCACTGTAATTTAAACGGTGCTGGATGTCCCATAAGGCAGTACATACAACCTGTCCTAAAAGGAGAAAGTGCAGAGTTTGTCATTGCAACTCTTTGTTAAAGGCTGTTGTTATTTTTGGTTCCAGATATACATCGGTATCTTCAGCCACAATTGTCTGAGATGTGATTTCAGCAATTTTTGTGTGGTGCATTAGTCTTGCCAGAGGTATTGCTACACTAGAAATGCACAGGCTGTAACACTAATAATTCAATAAGCAGATGTCTTCCTCTGCATCTGCATGGATCCAGCTTTTCCACTTCCAAGGGAAGGATCCTGGTACCACTGGAAGTCTCTGCCATTGCACAAGGTGCACAGTCTTGACTGTTTGTCCTGACTTAGGGGTTCTGGGGCTATTTCAGCTAGACCAGAAATGTCAGCTCAGGTGTCTTGGATTAAGTCCAGGTACATAATTGCATTCTTCCTGTCTACATTTCCCTTTTGCTTTTTGTTGGATAAACTATTCTTCAAGCTGCAGTCTAAATTGTGTTTTGCTGCTCTGTATGCTAAAAAGCTGCCATATTCCACCCCAAAGTTGGCTGTATTTAAAGGATGGATTAACTGTTCTTTATGTATGCAGTTTGGAACTGGATTGCAAGGTCCATTGTGTGTTTAAGGATCATTGTTATTTAAAATAGTGGTTTACCACTGGTATCTTCCCCTTATACTCAAGTCTCAAAAGAAGCACATGAAAAATAAACCACTGCAGAGAGTGGGTTAATGTCCACAATGAGCCAAAGTCAGTGTTTGGTTAGAGTCTGATTGCGGCAACATTTTTCTGGAGGGGGCTGGGAGGGAAATGGCCTCTTCAGAATTAAGGAAAAAATAATCCACTTACATCATAGAAAGTTGGAATCACATCAAAGGCTGTGAAAGCTCAGAAATTGGCAGCTTGAGATCCGCTAAGAACTGAAATGAATTTATACCTTTTTTTAATAAAGCTGGAACAATGATTCAAACAACTTAATCCCTTAGCAATTTCACAACCTTTTGTTACTTTTCTGAAGTCCCTCTCTTGTCTTGGTGTGTCAAATCACCCGTTTAAATCTTTTGCATATTTAGGACCAAATTGTGCTCTCCTAAGTGTTTGATGCTGTTGAGTTCAATGTGCTTGGGAGAGCTGCAGAGCTTGGCCTCTGGCCTTGACACACAGGGGATGCCAAAATGGAGCAGCACAGCCTGAGGACAGCACACAGCTCTGTTCTCTGCATAGTTATGCTCTGCTGGAGCCTTTGGGAGAAAGTCAATTAACCCTCGTTTTTAAAGTGGGAGTAACACCAACCTGCTTCTCAGAAGAGCTGAAAAGCTTAAGCACATCCATGTGACAGTGTCTGTCTGGTATCAGTGTGCCACCACAGCCTCACTGGCCTTTCTGAATCAATGCATATAAATGTATATATATATATATATACACCACCTCTTCAGCCTGAAATTGTCAGTAGAGCATCCTGTAGATGCAGGATGGCTGACAAGATGCAGCATCTGAGTCCCTGGCTGAAGTGGAGGGCACAGTCTCTGGTGCCAGAATAAACCTTCTGGCTGGACCTGGGGTGCAAAAAATGTCCATGCCAAGGCCCAGGTGGGGAAAGGGCACTAAGGCACAGGCCTAGGGACCCTTCAGCCCAAGAGGGGGGTAAATCCATGGCATCCCCTCTCCCAAGTTTCACCTCAGCACAGAGTATTAATAAACCAGATGTGACCCAGTCTATTCCCCCTTTTGAAGGTACCTCAGTGGTTGGCCAAGAAGGCCAAACTCATGAGAGGAAGAAGGAGCCTAATCCTGCAGTTAAGCAGTGGAGGTGCTCAGCTGCAGAGAGGATCACCTGGGCTGTTTCCTCCTTTTAGGGGTCTGTTGAGGTGCTGCTTTTCCCACTGGAGATAAAGAAAGGAAAAAACCCAGGCAGTCCCAAATAACCCCTTTCAGCTAGAAAGTTTGACCACTGCTTTAGGTGCTGGTTTCAAGATCTGAACTGAAGGCCTGACACAGCAGGGCAGCTCCTGCTCCACCAGTGTGCTTTCTGGGGTAAACATCACCCTTTCCCTGAAACCACAGGATGAAGCTTTACACACACACGCACGCACGTGCTCGTGTTGGTTTTCTGCAATGTTAATCCTGTTTGCTCCACACACCTTCTAGGTGTAAAGTTACTTTTACACATTTCCTCTGTTGACACTCACCTTTACTAACCAGCAGCATCCTGCTATCCCCCTGCAAGAGCTCAGGACTACAGTGCTGCAAAAAGGACACCTTCAAACAGGGGGACTGCATCACTTGAGAGCCAGGAAAGAGGGTAGAGGACATCCCAAGCAGCTCTTCTAGAGGGAGATGAGACAGAGATTGCTCACAGCTTCCACTGAGAATCATGACAGTACATGGAGGAAGATCAGCATCTGTGGAAGGCCATGCCCCTAGACACCTCATCTGCTACTGATGAGCATCTTAAAAGATGGTGAAACAGATTAAATACTTGCCAAGGTCTCACAAGAGCCCTTGCTAATGCACTTCCTTCTCGTTTTAATACTTGAGGGAGCATGGGCTGAACCTGGTTCACGTTCACCCAGATCTCTCAGCTAACAAGCATTAATCCCCAGGCAGTTTGGTCATTCTTGTCCAGGAAGCACTCAGAGGAAAAGCTTAAACGGGTAACATTTTGGGTTCCTTCTACAAATGCTTCAAAGCAACAGAACATGTTAGTGAATGAGGGCTTAGCCTCCTCCACTTTTTGATTCAAGGTCCTAGTCTGGCTGACACAGCCACATCCAGATACAGACAGTAACTGCCCCATAGCAATGTCAAGTGAGGGTGCTTTACAAGCACGATAATTACAGCAGTTAATTATTTGCACATAGTGTCATAGGTGTGCCTAGCAATATATCGTTTTGACAAGTCCGTACCCCAAGGATCTTACAGTCTAATCTGGACGGACATAATTAAAGACTGACCCATGGAAACAAGAGCAGAAGCGAGTCGAATTTGAGGTCATCTCCTGTTCTGTCTGTGGGCCATGCTGAGCCCCGCGAGCAGCTCCTGCTGTTGCCGGGGTTGTTTTCCAGCGGCGCTCGGCGGCTCCCGCGGCCCGGCCGGACGGGCAGAGGCGCCTCTCCGTTCCTGAGGCTCTGCCGCCCTCCCGCGGCCGCTCGGGCTCGTGCTGCCGGCCTCGGCAGAGCTTCCAGCCCGCCCTTCTCTTCGGGAGTGTCATCTCGTGTCTGTGTGTGCATGTGGCATCCTGCAGTCCCCGGGATCAGTAGTCTGCCACTTGAGATAGACCTTTCCTCTTCTGTGTCTCAGAAAATGAAATATTTGCCGTCCAGAAAACATTTTACTGCCTTTTCCTTCAAAGGATCATAAAATCACAGATTATCCTGACCTGAAAGGGACACACAAGGATCACTGAAGTCCATTTCCCAGCATTGTCCAAATGCTCCGTGGACTCCATCAGGCTTGGTGCTGTGCCCACTTCCAGTGCCCAATCACTCTCTGGGTGAAGAAGCTTTTCCTAATGTCTAATCTCAACCTCCCCGACACAGGCCATTTTCTCTGGTCCTGTCACTGGTCCCCAGATCATGAGGATATTGAGTGGAGAGGTCCAGGTGATGACACTGTGGTCAATAATCATATGGACACAGGGACAGCCAGCAGCCCCAGCAGAACCAGGAACTTCTGGAGCTCTTACAATCCTTAGGATCTGCATCCTAAGGCAGAAGAGAAACCCTTAGCCAGTTGCACTCCCTTCTGAAAGGCTCTTCTGAACCCACACAACCATCCTTGTATGAGCTGAACCAGAACATCCTCCTGCATCTGTTTGACTGTATCCTTTGATCATGTACTTACTTACAAATGCCATCAACATCTCTTCAAAGAACTAACTCTGCAAATGAGAAAAGCTGCATGAGTGAAGAAGCAAACATGACCTCAGAAACTGAGGAGAAAGACTATGAAGGACTTGGGAAAATTATTTAAGAAAATATGAAATAGCAGCAAGAAAAGCCACATATTTAGTATTTTGCCAGGGAAATCTTCCTAGTTTCCCATAAGTATCCCTGACAAAATTTTTATGGAACCACAAATGATTCTTGGTTGCATTTCCATGAAATAAACAAAGAAATTTACGCAGTTTTACAGAAACCAACAGGCCCTTTGTCCATGCATGTGCCCAGGAAATTACAGTTCAAAAATCCCAGTCATACAGCTGAAAGGAAGAGATTTGGGATGTCCCAGCCAGCTGAACAGCAAATGTTTATTGCATAAGAAAATTGTGGTGATGTAAATATTGTTGGGTTGCCAAGGAAATTGTTAAAAACTTCACACCCTCCATAAATGTGTACACATCTTTAGACAAAGACGTCTCTATGGTTTTGGGACAGAATGTGAGAGACACGCCGAGCCTCAAAATATGCTTGAAAATGTACAGTGTGATATTGGAAAATCCAGACAAACCATTAACCTTTTACATGTGTATGTATACACGCAGTCATATGTGGACAAAAACAGAAAACTGAATAAAATACTCAACACTTGCATTTTAAATGGACTTTATATGGATACCTATGCTTTAAATGTTTTTTTTTTTTTCATTTTTACTGAAGTATAGTTTAAATATACTTTTAATAATATTAAAAGCAAAATCACGTCATAAATACAGGTTATGGAAAAATGAAAGCATGAAGAAGATGCAAATTTTTCCAAACTCAACACAAAAATGTGAAGATATATTTCACTTGCTCAGAAAAACATCATAGGAAATTTCTCACTTCTGAAACAACTCTGCCCATTTCTGTTTCACTTTTATTTTCTTCTACTTACTTACCTCAAAACTGTGAAGAAATACTTTTTAACTATACACACACACTCTGATTGTACTCCTAAGTTCTCCAAACCTCAACAGAAGAATCACCTACAAGCAATTTTTTTCCAGTTTCTAGAGAAACTTCCCACTGTCGTCACCCTCCCATTAACAATTCATTACTTTTTCTCCCTCTCTTTTTAATTTGAACCATAGAATGCCATGCTTAACATTCAAATTTTTTTCCTTATTGCTCAACTCAAATCTGTATTTCTTTACCTATGGCATGGACAGCAAGGATTGGGACACTTGTTCTTCAGGACAAGAGCAGAGTAGATTATGCACTGCATATCTCAGCTTACACTGGCATGATATGAATAAAGATGCTACACATCTCCTGACTAATGCAAACCCAAAGCCTACTTCTACTATGACTGCTTTGCAGCTCTTTCCCCAGTGTATGGGCAATATTAGACAGGGCAGAAAAACATTACTCAGCTGCAACATGGATGAACCTGAAGAACTGAAGCTATGGAAGTCAGGAAGTCACGGTCAGCTTCCCATGCTAACGTCAAGAAAACTGAATCTTTATGCTTTACTGTCCTATAAAAATACACAAAAGATCACAGTTTCCTGAACTCTACTCAATCATCTATGTTCATAAATCAGTTGGAAATTAACTTTTTTCCCCATTAAAATACCTTTATGTGTCTATTGGAATGCCTGAGCATCATGTTGTACATCATGCATAGTAACACAATGGTACAAGCACAAGAATTAGCAATGATCTGGATGTCTGTGTTATCTTGCCATGTAACAAAAGAACAGTGTAAATATACCTGGCAAATCAATGTGATCACTTGTGCAACAAATAACTCTTTTTCTTGGTCTACATTAACATTTGAAGGATGCAGTTTAATAGAAAACCATAGAAATAAATAGATATGCCATGTAACCTAACTTTTCCCATCCCTTCCATGCTTACAGACAGTTGGAACTCCTTGGAAAATACACTGAAGACAATCCAATTCCAGTATGAAATAAAAATTGAAACATTTGAGATTTTTCTAAAAAATAGAAATTTCCAGTATCTCTTTTTCTGTCTGTGTAATTAAAAACAAAATAATTTGCCTATGAGAAGCAAAGCAATTAACCCTTTTTTCTCCTCTCTCACCCCATTTTCTCATAGAACTTCAGAGGAGAGCTGCTTTAGATAGGTGCCAAACATAAAGCACTGCCAGAAGTCAAGGCCAGTATGGTCTTAGAAGAAATTCTGTTTGCTCCAGAAATACCAGGTAAGGGTTCCCAGACAAGCCGCTGGAAGTCTGGAAGACTCAGTATTGTTCTCAAAGTTTTCTGACAAACCCATGCTGGGGAGAACCAGTATGTACCTTAAGACTAGTGAAGATCCTGAGGTATCACCCCAGCAATGTAGTAAGCTACTCTGTTTAGGTCAGTATCATCCCTGTCATGACTCACCAAACTCAGAATTTCTCAAAATAAAAAGCCATGTGAAATCTTAAATGTTTTACTATGCCTACATTTCATGACTCCATCTCTAGATGAAAAATCACTAAAAAAAAAATCACAGTCACTACAGAAATATTTAGAAGTGTAACTTCCAAACAATTCTCCTCATTCAAAACTACTTACATCTTGTTGGATGCTTCCAGCTGAGAAATTAAGCTAACTTGTCAACATCAAACTAAATAAGTAGCAGATGGTTCATTAAAATCTATTAGGACAGATTTTTATTTTTTTTTTTAGTTTCCATGCTAAATCTGAAGCAGTTGCATTCACAGCTGTGCTTCAAACATCTATATCAGAAATGTGGAGGTATCGGGAAGTCAGTTAAGATTTGATGTTTCTCTCCAAAATAAGTGAAGAACATACCATCTGGTGCAACTTGGGTAGCACAAAACTTTTCAGAATTTGAAAGACAACATAGACTTAAAACTCTTTCCAAGGAAAGTATTAGCAATTACCTCAAACAAATATTAAATGAAAGAAAGCAGATTGTGCAACAAAAACACAACTAACTTTGTAGTAAAAGTCTGCTCGTATTAGTCATGTCCAAGAACATGCATAAAAAGAGCTTACATGATCCAGGGTCTGCTTTGCAAGTCATATTCAGTATTGCTAACACTCACAATTTTATTTAGACTGTTGCCTCCCACATCCAATCAGTTAGCACCATAAATATCAAAATGCCCATCAACTTACAGAGTTATGTGTCTGCAGCTGAAATGCTTGAGTGACCTGGGAATGCTCTCAAAGCATAAGTGCAGAATAACAGTCTCCATAGGCATTAGGTGAAGAGTTACAATATTGAGAATTCACAACTTCCCTGAGCTTTCAAGAATATAAGTTAGAAAGTTTTAGAATGTTTCAGGACAGACAACTGGAGCCATGTGAATTTGGCTCTTTCTTGGGCACAGTCCTGAAATTCAGGAGAGGAAACATTCTTGTGTAGCTCTGTCTCCCTTATGAACATCTGCCCAATCATGGTTGAAAAGAGACATCCAAATACATTCCAGCTTTTCAGTTGGGTTGCAAAATGTTCTCTGCCAAAAATGAAAAGGCCATAGTTGCAAGCTGGGCTGCTTTTGGCTGCAGGGATTATCTTGTATCATTTGTATGTCAGAATCAGCTCTCAAAAATAAATATCAAAAATGTAAACATTCACAGTGGGCTGCTGTTCTGACTTTGGAGAATATCAGCTTCTGTTAGGGAGTGGTTAACTGTTTGCTGAAGCTTTTAGATACAGAGAGAATCCAGTTGGTGTTTTTTGCAGGGTCTGATGATTTCTGTGGCCATCACTTCCTTGAGCACAAGTACTCTGTGTCATGGTGGTATCCTGTGAATGGCTCTTGAAGTTGTTCTCAGGAGCTACTACCCTTGGCTTTGAAAGCAGAAATAGCTTTCTTATCACTGTGTGCTCCCAGTCTGATATGGAATCACAAAATCAAGTTTAGAAGCTATTCTTGTTTTTTCCTGATAGATCAAGCATTCTTTTCCTATACACTAGGACTTAAGGAATTCTGTATGACCAAAGCAGTGTGCTGGGCAAGTCAAAGCCCTAATCAAGCCACTCTACTCTCACAGACTGAAGTTCTCTCTGTTGAAACATATTTTCTTTTTCTTGTACTCTTTCCTTAACAGCAGGATATCTTTTTATTCTTCTGAAGGGATGAACTTGTAACTCCAGGATATTGGTATATTGGCCAGAACTACTCTGCTTGAGGTACAGAGGAGACAACTGAGACACTCAGCAGACCCTTGAATATGAAGACACCCACTGTCTTTCAGTGAGTCAGGAAAGCACCACAATTTAGTGGACTGAGGCTAGGGATTGTCCCAATGATTACCCTCTCTCTGGTTATAGTTTATTCTATAAATCTAGTAGTGAAAAGGCACATTCTGACAAACTATGCAAATTGCCTCCAAAAGGAAAACTACAACACTTCACATGTTGACTCCTCATCCTATTACTCTATAATATATGTTTAGTAGCTCTGGAACAAAAATAGACTGGTGAAATCTTTACAAACACATTCCCCTAAGGAAATTATTTTGAAACATTGAACTTTAATAAATGAAGAAATGCTTTTCTCCAGCTCTCACCTAAGAGGGTACCCATGTATTTTCATAACATGGGCAAGCTCCCATCTTAAATTACTGCATTATGAGGTGCAAATTGTAATTAATCTTTCTTTTCAGGAGCATTCTTGTCCATATTAAAAGGGCTTTTCACAGCTCTCTTCTACCTTCTCTTCCAAATATTAAACACTAAATCTATTCACTATGTTTAATCATATGAGACTGTGTTTCCTGCAACTCAGATTCTTCTCAGCCTTGTTCTCCAGTGCCATCTCATTAGCATCTATCTTTCATGGAAGGTGATCCTCAGAAACAAACACTCTGTCAGTGGGGAAACAACAGAACTCAGACTAGGCATAACTCTGGGAATGGTTTCCATCAGCCATCAGTCAATCTCCAGTGTGATGGAGACTCATCTCTGTGAGCCTGCTGATGGGCACAGCAGAAAAGAGAGTGTGGGGGTTTCTGGAGACCACACCAAGATAAGGAGTTAGAGAAAGAAGTAGATGTGGTACTCCTTTAACCCACTCTTCTCTGCTGTCATTTTTGGCTGTGATTACCTGAACACACATGAACCCTCAAAGAGTGAATTTCCTGTAGCTGGAATTGAAATTGAACACTTTAGTTAAAATAATATGACAATTTCTAATTAATTTTAATTTTACATTTCTTTTACTTTGTTCCTTTTGCTTCTTAAATGTTCACTATCCAAATGTGGCAAACTACAGTTGTGTCAGGAAAACAAGGGAATAAGAGGTTTCCATATACACAAACTATGGAGTTTTAGCAAGATTATTCCATATTTACTCCTTCATATTTTGGTTCAAGGCAGCCAACATGACTATAGGTGATACTGACAAAATTGGCTTGGCTCAATCTCCACTTTCTTAATGGGGGGAAGGCACCATTGTCCACTTTATGACAACCAGTCCAAATGAGGAGAATGGAGCGTGCCAGAGGACGTTTCTCTGGCTGATATGGAGGGCATGGACTGTGCTGCATCTGGATTTCACTGTACTTTGTGCAGGAAGGGTGATGCAGTTTGGGCACATCACTGCTCACCCACTGCAGCTGTGACTAGACTGGCACCTGGACTGGACTGGACATACATGCTTCCTGCAGGAGCCCTGTTCCAGAGTGATTCTGTTTTGGGAATAATCTCATGGAAAAAAGGTTGCATAGAGAGGCAATAAAATTTCAGAGGCTGTGATACCATACTAGGTGTTGTCCTGTGAGATATTAGCAGGCAGTGCAGGGAGAGAGTCACTGCCTACCGCAAGACATTCACACTCTCATCTCGAAAGAAGAGGGGCTGAAGAAAGCTGTAGGGGGGCTGCTTACAAGGGAAGGTACTGATACTACAAGGATGTCTCTATGTGAGATATGGGATACAGTACCACAAAGTCATCACAAGACATTGGAGCAATGCCATGAAAGTGACAGAGGGTAGCTATAGATGAGATA
Organism: Notiomystis cincta; assembly: GCA_013398075.1. Taxonomy (NCBI): domain Eukaryota; kingdom Metazoa; phylum Chordata; class Aves; order Passeriformes; family Notiomystidae; genus Notiomystis; species Notiomystis cincta. The sequence continues at coordinate 194 of VZRX01000719.1, read as the reverse complement.
CAAGGAAGGAATTCTTGACCGCAAAGACACTAAGGCATCGCCACAGGCTGCCCCCAAGAAGGTCGGGTGGCCACATCTCTGAAAGGATGCAAGGACAGCTTATGAGCCAGACTCTGAACAACCAGGTCTACAGTAAGCTATCCCTTTCTCCCCGTGTAGGAGGAGTCAGAGCTAGATGATCTCCAAGGTCCCTT
>VZRX01000707.1:35828-54074 GCA_013398075.1 Notiomystis cincta | reverse complement strand
TGATAACGCCGCTGAAAACGCCGCTGCCGCGCCCCGGCGTGGGGAGGGCTCGGCGGGCCCGCAGCAGCCGCCCGCCCGCCACGGGTCACTCCCGGCAAAGGACTCGGCCGGGACGGACCTGCCCCCGCCCCATGGCGCGGGTTGGGGGCACTGAGTGTGGGTGCGGGACCCCCGAACGCCACCACCCCTCAGCAGTGCCGGGCTGACTTCACACAGGGGTGTGGCTGTGCCAGCCACGCTGAACACAGGCAGGGAGGGGACACGGGCCGGCACAGGGCTCTGGTGGCACTGTGGGGAGGACGGGACACATGGGGAACAATCTCTTTCACATGGTCACAAGGCAGCAAAGCCCCTGGCCGTAAGAGGCAGGGGGAGGGAGGGAGGGAGGGAGGGAGGCAGGGATATCTGCACAGGCTGTGCTGGAGGAGCCTGTCCCCACCTCAGTGTCCTGCTGGTCCCTCACCCACCTGTGAGCAGCACTCTGCTCCAGTAGTTGTGGGGTTGGGAAGCACCACAGCACCTGGGGTCAGCAGCCACAGTGACGTCACTGCCCTCTCAGGGGATGGGTGGCTTTGGCACAGTGCTACTTTTTGGTATTCCTGGTGGTGAGACCTCACCAGGGCTGAGCTGGGCTCCCTCTGCCCCATGGAGCTCTCCCTGCTCCAGATCCTGTGAGGAAAATTCCCCAAGGGGAGCCAGCATGGGAAAGGGTAGCACCCATTGCTAGTGCTGGATTGTCACCTTCTGGGGGGGTTGACTGCCACCCACCCAGCCTGGGCAGGGCTGTTGGCACTCCTGGGGGTGAGACACAGGGACAGCTGTGGGCAGAGGCAGGGCTGGGACAGTGCCCAGGAAGGTCACTGAGAGAGGGCAAGGAGCCCAGGGCAGGGGTGTCCTGGTTCTCTCCCTAAAGCTCCCCATCCCAAGCCCTGCATGTTCACCCCGGGGAAGAGAACAGCAAGGCACCAGAACTGCAACACCAGACAAGCTGCCAGTCATAACTGGGGATGGGATTGGCCTGAGACAACACAAAGTTAATTAGAAAATAAATCTTCTCCCAGCCTTGGAATAAAAAGAGCAGCAGACAGGACATGCATCTTTCTGGCCCTACAAAATAAGGCACCAGTTACAAACGAAACTCGGATTGTCTTTGATATAAAAGGAATTCCCGTGTGTCGAAGGCAGTTGATGTCTGAGTGCATAACAGGGAGTGATCTTCACTAGCTTTGGGCTGGCCAACCTCATTCCCTGGCCCCGGTGGCTTTCTGGAACAGGGGAAGCTGCAGGATGGGAAGAGAGAAGCTGTTAGGGCTGCAGGAGGGGGAGGCAGGGAGCTGCCTGCACTCTGTGGTGGACAGGGCTGGGGAAGGAGAGGCTCCCTGGGAGGCTGAAAGCTTCCAGGTGAGTCCCTGTGCCCTAGGAGCAGCTGGCACTGCCCAGCTCACCTTTGTGAGATCCACACCAGTGATGGCACGCACGGTGGCGGGGACCTCAGCCAGGAGACGGTTCACATCAGACATGGTGCTGCCCTTCTCTCCGCTGAGAATAACGATCTCATCCACTTTGGAGAGGGGAGCAGCCACTTTGGCAGCGATCTGGGGAAGCAGGGATGAGCAGAGAGTCAAGGGACTGCTCAGCAGCTCACTGGGAAAGGTCCCCACAGGGCCTTGCTGTGCCCCCAGGAGACCTGGCCCAGTCTGGGAGCTCCCCTGGCCCACCTGGAGCAGGGGAAAGCTGCTCCCTCCTCACCTCAGGCAGTGCTTCCAGCACTAGAGCCAGCTGGGCAGCTTCTCCATACTTCTGGAGCGCTTCTGCTTTCAGCTTCAGGCCCTCAGCCTCCGCCATCCCCACAGCCTCGATCACGAAAGCCTCGGCCTCTCCGATCTTGCGGATCTTTTCCGCCTCCGCCTGAGCAAGGAGGATTTGCTTCACCCTGCAAAGGCAAACAGCCCTGCAGCAGCCCAGAGCCCCGCAGAGCCCAGGAGCCGCGGGCAGCGCTGTGCTGGCCGCTCCGCGGCGCGGGGCGGGCGCTCGCTCACTTCTCGCCCTCGGCGATCTGCTGGATGCGATAGGCCTCGGCCTCGGCCGGCTGCTTCACGGTGGCCGTCAGCTCCTTCTCCATGCGCAGCACCTCCTTCTCTTCCACCTCGATCTGCTTCCTGCGCTCCACCACCTCGATTTCGATCTCCTCCTGGCGGATCTTCTGCTGCTCCCGGGCGCTCTGCAGCTCGTAGGCCAGCTGGGCCTCCGCGGTCTGCAGAGGGGGAAAGGAGGAGAGGGGTGTGGGCCACAAACTCCTGTGTGCACTCATAAGGGCCCCCAAACCAGACATGACTCCTGCTATTGAACCTCTTCCCAGGGGTGACATCCCAGACCTCAGTGCTGCTCTTCCCACAGCACTTGAGCCCAACCAGCTCCAGGTTCAACCTTCCCCATGCTTTCCTCTTCTCCTAGTCCCACCGATTTGCTGCAAACAGCAGGAATCTGCTGCAAGGAGCTCACACAGACCTGGGCTCTCCATCTCCAGCTCTCCTAACAGATGCAGGAGGAGGAAGCTGACAAGTCCCAGAGCCACCAACACCATCACAGACCCTCCAGGGAACAGCAGTGGGCTGTGGGATACTCTCACCTTAATGTTGACCTCCTCAGTGAAAGCAGCTTTCTGCAACTCAAAAGCCCGTTTGGAATCTGCTATTTTGGTATCTGCCATGAATTTGACATCCAGCATTTCTTTCCTGCACTCTGCCTCCTGCAGAGAGGGAGCAGAGAGCAGAGCTTCAGGGTGTGCAGCTGGAGCAGAAGAGGCAGCTATGTCCATGTCCCTGGACTCACCCGAATGCCAGCATCCCGCTCAGCCTCTGCCACTCCAATGTCTGCATCCCTTTGGACAGCTGCAATCTGAGTCTTCCCCAGGGAGCTCAGGTAATCCACTTTATCATAGACATCCTGGGGAGGGGAGGCAAGTCATAAACCACTTCAAATGAGTGACTCGAGCTTGCTCCCTTTCCCACTGAAGATCAGTGTATTTTGAGGCCAGGGTCAGAACATGCCATGTCAGCTGCTCCAAACAAACAGGGAGGGCAGGGAGAAGAAGGCCATCCCAACATATTCCCTCACTCCCAGGAGGTTGGATTATCAGCCAGCTCTCTCCAGGAGCCTGTTTACAGAGGCAGCTACCCTGGTGCTCTTGGCCCAGCTGCCTGGATACAGGACATGCTGCGGCGGCTGTCATGGAAACTCCCCGAGGGCTGGGACGGGCTGGCAGCCTGGAGCCTCCCAGCTGCAGCAGGGCAGTCAGGGCCAGGCTCTCTCCTGCTGCTCCTGCAGCTCTGCCCAGAGTGCAGCACCCAGCACCTGGGTGTACCTTGATGGTGAAACTCAGGATCTCGATCCCCATGCGACCCACGTCGGGAGCTGCCACCTCCCGCACCAGCTTGGCAAACTGGTCCCTGTCCTGGTAGATCTGCTCCACTGTCAGGGTACCTGCAGAGGGGAGGAAGGTGAAGCACTTTATTTGGAACAGGTAACACAGAATGATGAGGGTCTAAGCTCAGCAACATCCTTGTTGTCCCTAATCTCTCCAGGCCTGGGCACAAGGGTGTAATCCTCTGCCCCTGCAGTGGCACCAACATGTGAGTCTCACAAGTGCAACCACCACCCACACGTGCTACCTGAGGCCCCTCAGACATCTCTCACTGCAGGCACTGAAAACTCCTTTATCACAACAGCCAGCCACGCAGAGGGAGCAGCTGGAGGGGAGATGCCACCTCTGCAGGCAGCAGAGGAAGGTCCATGTGGCTGTGTGGTGGCAGTGATACTGCTGGGACCAGCCAGCTGAGAGGGGCCAAAGCCACTCGAGAGGTCTCCAGGGGATGAGCCCCTCCATACCCAGGATGGAGCGCAGGTGTCCCTCCAGTGTCTGCAGGACCACGTTCTTCACGTCCTGCACGTTCTTCCCCAAGAACTGCTCACAGGCCACAGCCAGGAGCTCCTTCTCGGTCATTATCTTCACCTAGAGACAGGAGACAGAGCCAGGGGACTGAAGGTGCCTGTTCCAAGAGGTGCAGGCACCCAACAGCAGCAGCAGCAGCAGCAGTAGTACCCCCACCAGGCTGCCAGGCCCCCGTGCTACTGATGCTCCAAGGGACCACGCTGAGCTGTCACCATGCTGAGCCAGGCCACTGGACCAGCCAGAGAGCCCCTGCTGGGGCAAACCCTGACAGCAGCTCAGCGTGGAGGTGCTCTCTGCAACCATCTGTCCCACAGAAGTGGGGAACAGAGCCTGGCCCTACCAGTCCCAACTCACAGAAACCCTACAAAAAGCCCTGAAATGCCAGTTCAGCCACTGTACCAACACCAGAGTCATCCAGAGTCATAGCATTCCTGGCCAAAAGCCATTTTGTTGCCTTTCTTTTCCTTCTCTTTCACTACTATTAATTTTTCTGACCCAGGAAAGGCAGAAAACAAGAGTGTGACAAGCCCAAGGAGCAGCTTGGAAACAGGGGCTCCATTCAGTGTTCCCTGGAAGGAGAGGTGAGACAAGAAGGCCACTGGTTTGTCCTGCCTGTAGCTGGGAGCTCCCAGACGTCCTTTGCAATGACCCCAATGTGTCATGGTCAGGACTTGGCTGTCCTGCTCCACACAGTCAGTGTGCTGATGATCCCCAGAGCTGGGACACAGCCACCCCAGCAATGTTTTCACCTCCCACAGCTGGAGCCAGGAGTAAAAGCACCCCCACTCCAGCCAAGCCAGGGTCTTAGGATGGTCCTGCTGGCCACAGGGCTGCTTTTTAAAGGCAAAGTGAATTACAGACCCCTGTGGGGTGTGTTAGGCAGTGGAGATCTGTGTTCTACAGCACCCAGCTTTGAGGAGCTGCAACTCACCAAGACGACAGCTCCTGGTGGCCCTGTCCAGTCTGAGGGCTCAGGCAAAGGCTGGGCACAGGCACATTCTGTGCCTGGCAGCACCAGAGAAGGAGCAGGTCCAGAGCAGCCACACGACTTTCTGGATCCTACAGCACCCTCTCATGGACACAGCTGGGCTGGGCAGTGCCTCCTGTCCCACAAGGAGCTGGTGGCACCCTGAGTCCTGCCTCAAGGGCTTTGGCTGGACCTGGCTCAGAGACTTCCAAAGCCACAGGTGCTGCACAGGGGCCCTCTGAGGGTCCCAGCACACACTATTGAGGGAGTCACAACCTACAGACCTCATCCTGATACCTTCTAAAGCACTTTCAGCTGCAAAAGCAACACACAACTCTTTCTTGAGAGTCTTGTCTGACAGCCCACACATGCAAAATGATCCCTCTGGAGCTGAACAGCAGCACCTGGCCCCAGCACTGCCAGAGAGCAGGACAACTGGGACTGACTGTCATCTTCTAAGGGGACAGGAGGTGGACAGTGTTAGACACAATGAGCTGGCCAAAACCCACCTGCCACAACCCTGCCCCTCGTAATGTGAAGAAACACCAACCCAGGCTGAGCCTATTTCCTACTGCTGCTTCCCAGACTGGGTCTCCCAGTCAAAATGCCAAACAGCCTCAGGCAAGCATGGCAATCCTCTTCTGCATTGTCCCCAAAGCCTCTTGGGATCCTTTTGGGGCCAATTCCACAGTGTTTTCTTGTCCCTACACCCTAGGCCAGCAGTGTGCTCTTCCCACACAAGGGGGAGTTGAGAGAGCTGCTCTGGAGCTGCACCCAGGAGCATGAGCCCTGCACAAGGCTCCTCTCCCAGCAAATAGGAGATTTGTGCAAGTATCAAAAGCAATTAGACTCAGCAGCGACATTTATGGTGAGCATCTGCCAGCAATTCCACCTCTCCAAACAATCCCCACCCTCGGGAGCTGCGGGGAGGACAGAGCACAGGGCAGGATGTTCATTAGGAGAATCCCTGCGGTCCTTAGGAGCAAGGAATGATTCAGCCTCTGGATAAAGCCAGCCAGCCTCCACTGGTGAGCCCTGGATAGCCCGCGGGAGCCTGGCTCTGCATAGAATACAGATCTCAACCTCCAAAGCAAAGGCTGCACAAAAGAACCCAGAGCTGAGCAATTTGTGCTCAGCGTGTTTTGCAGGGTTTCAGGCAGGGCACTGCGACACTCAGTGCTTCTCAAATGTCATTCCCATCAGAGGGAGAGACCTCGGCTGGCAGGGAATCAGAGAGAGCCTCCACCCAGCAGTCCCGTGTGCAGGATCGATGCCACCACACCCCGCTCCAGCCAGCTGCACTCGCAGTGAGGGGTGAGCACAGAGAATCCAATTAGCTGGAGGCTCAGGAAAATGGTGCAGAAGGATACAGAGCCCAGCATGGCCCAAGGCAGCAGCATCCCAGCACATCCCAGCACCCAGCCAACATGGGAAGGAGGCTACTGGTGAGCTCTCATTACATTCCTCCTCAAGAAATGAACAGCATCCTTATGCACATTAAGCACTTCTATCATTGCAGCAAACACTTTAAAAGCTGTTTCTCTAGGAATACTCTGTTTGCTTTTTTTCCCCTTTTCTTTTTGGCTCGAGCCCTTAAAAGAAAAATGTTTGCCTCAAAAAGTACTTCTGCAAAATTAAGGTAACCTCTGCCATGCACATCCCCAACAGCCTTGAGGCTGCTTTCTGCGTGGCAATTCCTTGGATCCCAGCTTTAAAATTAACTGTCAGTGGAAAAAATGAATAGTGAGAAGAAAGAATAACATGAATGAGATGAACTGTGGTCTGCATTTTTAAATCAAGGCACCTGGTGATCCAGCCCTCTGCTACCAGACCATTTTGCAGGTAAAGGAGGGATTTCCCAAAACTAGGACAAAAGGGAATGCTGGCTTCATAGAAACCCCAAATACAGAGGGAAAAGCCCACAGAATTAGGAAAAGAGTGTGAAGGGAGACATGGGTGCACACATTTTGCCAACCATGCAAAGACCACCAGGGTTATGTGACACCTTAGCAGTTAAATGAATACAAAGAACTGGAAACGAAGTGAAAGATGGATATAAAGTACTGAAAAACTGAAACAAAGGGTGCTGGCTCGATGAGGGATTTTGGTCATATCACTGCATCACTCAGCAGCTTCCCCTGGATCCTGAGATCCCCACAGGGAATGTGGCAGCCACTTATCCTGTGACAACACATCTGGATATGCCTCAGACACACAGTGACCACAGCCCTGTGTGCACTGAGAGCCACTCTTGGTTTGTACACCCACTTGCAGAATGAGCTGTCAGGAGCAATTTTAAATCACAGCATGCAGCTGCCTATTTGAGGAGCCCAATTCCCTCAAAAACTAACATCTCCCTCCCAGCATCCTCCCCAGGGCAGGACCTGACCCCAAGGACAGACTGTACCAGGACAGCAGACTCAGACTCCAAGAAGTGCAGGGTTTTGGTGTGCTGCCACAAGCAGCAAAAGCAGGTTCTTACATTTGAAGAAAGCTGTAAAGAATCAAAATTCAATTCCAGCCAAAAATTTTACACACCAGTTTTAGTGCCTGGAGGGACTAAAGTCTTTTTTTTAAGCTTTAACTCACCGTGAAGAGTTACAAGGTCCATGTGCTAACAGAAACAATCCAAAGGAATACAATGCTCAATACCATCTCAGGAGGTTTGGGTCAGTCCTGTGGGGTCACCACAGGACACCAGCATTCCACAAACACATCAAGTCACCCACACACACTTCATTTGCCACGTGGACAAATGAGACACCAGAAGAAAAATGATTTTGGGAAGGGAAGGAGAAGTCACAACCCCCTTCACCACATGGAACATGCTGGAGTGTGTTTGTACCAACAAGGACAATGTGGGTTGGTACAAGGATTTATTCCAGAGCAGTTGGCTTCTCTCCCTGGACAACAGCAACCTCTTAAGGGGGAAAACCAGATGTAAGTTAGAGACATGCATTCCTGAAATGATGTTTTGGAGTTACTGTACCTGTGCCACACCTGTGACAGTTATAGCTACCCCCTCCGCCGTCTCTACGTCCTCACACCTGGGCTGTAACGTCATTATCTCTAGGGAAATCCTGCCAAAAAATGTAAAATGTTTGCACATTTCCAGGTTACACACACTCAGCTCTTCCCTTTGCATCTCCTGCCCCGGGCTACCTGCTGCACTCATCACAGGTAATGCAAGACAAGCACAGAATGCAGCCAAGAGATCACATCTGTGACTGGAGACAGACAGGGCATTGTGGCCAAGAAATAGATTTTCAGATAATGCTTAAAGGAGATTTATCAGCAAAGGCTGGAATCCAGACTGGAAATGATCCTGTGACCCTTTCCCTCCTGCTGGGTTAGTGAGGGGCCAGAAGCTGCAGTATTGGGACCCCACAGGGCCCTCTGTCAGATGCTCCTTGTGCCACACTGCCCAAAGCTGTGGCAGCACTGGATGGTGTCACTGGTTTTAAAGCACAGCACAGAACTGGGATGCTCCCACCCACCTCACACGAGGTGCTTGACAGAATCTGACACTGATGCTGAAGAAGCAGCCCTGGGTTAGCCCTACCACAGACCTACCCCCTGACCTGGTTCACCTCTCCCTCTATTTTCCAGTGTCCTGTGACCCAAAGGCAGATGGAAATGAGTCTCCAGTTCTGTAGAGTATCATGCACTCAGGAACAGATCCTGCAGCTCCAGAGCTTTCCCAGTCACCCCAGGCAGGCTCGAGGTACTTTGGTCAGTCCCAGCAATTGCAGGTCACAGTTTGGTAAGACAAGGGACATCCTTGGCTGTGGCAGGTTCTGTTTCAAGAAGCCAAACCTGGCTCCCATGTCAGCCATAATGAGCTGGAAAGATGTTGGGAGTCAGGACAGGGAGCCACAGGGCAGAGAGTTTGTGTCAGTGAACATTAGGTCAAATATCTGAACCATGAAGGGGCTGCCCTGGGCTGCTGTGTGCATGCTGAGTTGCTCCAGGATTGGCTGGAAGTGCTGAAACCTATCCCTGCAAGTTCATGCCTGCCTTGGCCACTGTCCTAATTAAACTGGCACGCAAACTGGGAGATGATAAAACACATCCCACGGTCCAGGACATGCACAGGCATTTTTTGCCATGTGTTCACAGCTTTAATCAAATCCTGCAGGATTTCAGCCTTCTGAAGGCCTAATCTAGACTTGGAATTTAATTTCCAAACTGTGCTTCCTCTTAGTTCTGTTCACAGGGTCATTAGTGGTTCATAATGCCAGTCCTGTGTGCTGCAACTCATCCGAGGTCTCTGTGCTGTACTTTCAGAGGTGACAACATCCAAAATGGGCAGTGTCTCCCTGTGGAGGAAGAAGGGATGAGTGGGAATCCACAGCCAACACTGCAGAGCCAGGCACAGTTGCAATTTTGAAATGCCACAAATCCTGCCTTCCCACCTGTCCCAAATCCTGTACAGAATCCAATTTGGTCTGCCTGTGCCTCCACACAAAAGCAGATGCCCTTCTGCTCTCCCCAAGCCCACAATGGAGACAGTGCTGGCAAGGAAAGGGTTACAGCAGGAGTGAATGTTAGGCACAGCAATGCTGAATTTGGAATTTGCAATTTGCAGGGATGTACCTGTCTGCATTACCTATCAACTGTGGAGTGCCACAGGGCAAGTGCTGGAGAAGGAGAAGGGGAAGGAGAGGAGGGTGTGGAGATTTCAGCTGTCCCATTAGAAAACCATTAGTTTTTATGTTAACCTCCTGCTGCTGCTGCTGCTGCTGCTGCTGCTCAAAAGAGAGGGATAACCAGTTAGAGTGGTAGGAAGCTGGTGGATTATTACCTGTGCAACCCCTGTTACGTACAGTGGGACCCCCTCCGACGTCTCAACATTCTCGCAGCGACAGAGGATGGTCAAAACCTCCAAAGACACTCTGAGCAGGCAGAGGTAAGGGTAGGACAGCAAATACACAGAGCAGTTATCAGAGAGTAAGACACTCATTGCAAAGGACAGACAAGACTTTCAGGTTTCAGCTTTTCCCTGGTCAGTTTGCCTTTCTCCCACTGCCTGCTCCCAGGGCTCCATAATCAGCTTCCCTGGTCATGAAACAGCATCCAGCAGTTTCTTTTAATGAGGATAAACAGGCTGGGGGCTTGTCCCCACCCTGCACATGAAACTGAACCATCTATGCCATCCTGGTGTCAGCTGGAGTTCTCTGTGGAAGTAATCTTTGCACACGGAAAAATTCCTTCTGGGAATAATTTAGATGCTTCTATGTCAGTGTTTAAGAGAGGCCAGAAAATGAAAACTCCAGGGACCTGGCTGCCCACCCTTGGCCAAGGCATTGAGGAGAGAAAGCTGCTTCCAAGTGCTGTCCTGGGAAGCTGAATTAACACCATTTGGCTCCCCCAGAGGCATATTAGACCACGCTGTCTCTCTCACTGCTTTTATTTCTGACCCCTAAACAGGGACAGCATTTTTTCCCCTTGTTTTTCCCCAGTGCTCAAGGTTGCAGCAGGATAAGTGCCCAGCACCCTGCCAGTTCTAACTGTTCCCTTTGTTCCCAGGTTAATGCTACCTGGCGGGATGCCGCTGACAGCAACACAATTGCTCCTGTCTCTCTTGCTTGCAGCACTGGCAGTTCCAGAAAAAATGTCCTAATTTCAGAGAAGGAAATCTGTCTCACTCTTCATGTTAATGCAGTGGGCTCCATCTGGGGCACAGCTTATGGCATTTGAGAAAGGAGAATTAAGCCCCACATCCCACTGGCGTGAACTGGTATGGATTTTAAAGTAGAAGATTTGTTTGGATGCTGGAATTCCTGTCAAGAACCCCATTTGCTAATAACGCCTCTATCATATAACAGCTCATTCCTGGCAATCCAGTTCTTGGCCCTGGATTCAGCCTATCTGTAACTTAATAAATGTCTCTTATCTCCTGCACTGGGCAGGTCAAGGTCCTGCACCATTCTTTGTGCTTCTCACAAAAGAAGAGAAGCAAGAACCGTTTGTTCAATTAACAGTTCTCCCAACGAGATGTCTCACAAAAATTCAGGAATGAAGCTTGAATCAGGATCAAATGCATAACACTGAGCCCACAAGCTCCTTCCTTCCCCTCCCACCTCCCATCATGTGCAGAGTGAGGGCAGCCACATGCTCACTTTGGTGGTGACAACACATGTACAGGGAAAAGAGTTTGGAAGACCAGGCCATAAGGGTTAACTACAACCTCTGGCCATCACTCAGTACAAAACCCAAAAGTCATGTCTTTATCCTTTTCCCTGTTGTTATCTTACACAGACAGAGGAAACCTGCATCAGTGTGCACGAGGGCTGTACTGGGAGGGAGCATTCCTACAGATTCTAGAGACAAAGAGCTGTATTAGCAGGACAGCAGCACTACCACAGCATGTCAGCTCAGAGCCCAGACTGTAAGCAGCAGCAAGCAAAATCCACGACTGAGGAAAGTGAGAGAAAGGAAATCCTGTGGTTTTAAATTGGAACAGTCTGCTCCCAAGGTGAGAGCAGTCAGCAGATCTTTACAAAGAGAGACTTGAGGAGCAGAGGGGGGCACTGGTACACTGCAGGCCACGAAGTGGTTTATTACTGGGTGAGCCATACTGGGCAGAGCTTGGCTCCTCCTGTGGACCCAGAGGCCATTTGAAAAGTACTTCAGCTCAAAGCATGTGATTTCCTTTCTTGTGTGTGTCTTTTGCACTGTGGCACCCAGCTGTCCCCATACCAACAGCCAGCAAAGAACTCCTGATGCTCATCCCTGGTTTCATAGGCAGTGCCTGCTCCAGTGTTCCTAAAGATACTGCTGACAGCCCCACTGGGGTGATTTTGCCAAATTCCTACTCCAAAAGCCCACAAATAACAGGGGTCTTCTTACCTTTGGGTGTCAGTAATGCACCACCAAGCCCAGGCCCAGCCTCCATACACATATTGCTTCTCATCAGAGCCACAGCAGCCACCTGCAGCACAGCAGAGAGCACAGAGCACACCAGGATTACACACATGCACGTGCTCTTGGACAGGGAATAATTTACAAGCAGAGGGGTTCATGTTCTTCCTCCTCTCCATGGGTTTCACACAGTTTTCCCAAGGCAACCTTTTTGGGAATTGGCTTATAAAGTTGGAAAATAGTATTTGTATAATTCTCTATGACCAACAGCAACACACAGGAAGTGACTGCATCTCAAACCAGGGCTTTATTTTAGTTTTGTTAAGCACTTTTAACAACCAGAATCAATATAAGTATCTTCAACTGTGACTTTAACTGTTATGGGAAGCCATATAAGAAATCCACCTCCTTTCCCTCACATCACCCTTAAATTCCCAGAGAAGCTCTCAAGTCAGCAATGGAGGAGGGAAGAACCCTTGAGCTCCCAAAAAATACCTGGTAGTTCTGGCTTGTGCAAGTAGCACAGTGTCTGATGCTGTGATGGTCCATCTCAGAGTTGGCTGTGCCCAAGATTCAGGCAGCCTCCAGAACTCTTCTGACACATTTAAGGTTTGATCCCAGTGAAGACAGAAGATGCTGTCTGGATTTTCATACCTTTGATTTAAGGAACAAGACACCTGCTGCCTGTCAAGAGAGCACCCTGCCAGTGATCAGTCCCGGGATTCATGGCTGGGAAAGGAGGAGCTCTGCAGCTCCCTGGCTCGGACCAGGGCTGGGAGCTGCTGACTCTCAGGCAGATCGAGCCAGAATTGCCTCTCTCAGCTGCTCTCCATAATCACTCTTATTACAGCAGTGCCCGAGGGCCTCGTGCTGTACAAACAGAGCAGCAGACAGTTCCAGCCCTGCGGGGTGGATTCTACAGGCAAGACAGAGCCAGCGCAGAGCAAGAGCAGGAACGCGGAAACAGAGTGGCTGTGGGAGCTTTGGGTTGTGGGAGGGGAAAGGGAGAAGGATGAGGCCAGCAGCCAGCAGCCCTTTCAAGAGAAACAACCACTGTTTCCTGCAATAGCTCAGAATGAAGAAGCAGAAGCAGCACACATCCAGGCCAGTGTCCCTGCAGGGCCCTCTGACCGCAGGAGGGGACTCTGCCCTCCTTGTCCCCCTCCTCTTCCTCCAATCCTCCAGCATTTGGCCATCTTCTGCCTGCTTCCAAACACTGGCTGCTTCCAGATACTGGCCACACACTGCCTGCTTCACTGGCTTCCATGCAATGGCTGACAAACCAGCAGATGAGCCCCATCTGCAATTCTTCACCCTTACATTTCAGTAAGAATGAAACACAAACAGGAAAAGGCTTTACACACTATTTCAGATCTCCTGTGCTTCACAGCCTAAAGGGATATTCTCCTGTCACCTCAGAGCCAGCCTTTGGAGAGCTTTTTCCAGTAGCTGGAAGGCTATTTCAGCCAGGCAAGCGTTACAGAAGCTGATGATACAACATCCTGCAGTAACCACAATGCCTTTAACATTTCTTGGAGGGCGTCAGCCCAGTTAGCTCAGCCTTTCAGCCAGGCCCTTGTTTTCCAAGAACAGGAAGGGAGGTGTTCCTGGCACTTGGGAAAAGCAGCACCATATGGAAACCAACAGTATTTCACAGAGTCTATGTGGTCTTTAACAAACCTCTGTTCATTGTTCCTTAATAATACCCTGAGAAAGCTCTGCACCCTAAACCCACCATTGTTACAGAAAAGTGCCTCTCCACACAGATGTTCCTCTTCTTCTGTAGGAAATGCAAGGAAATACCTTATTTAGTATCACACCCAAAACGAACTCCACATTTGCTTCCTGGTGCTACACAGCACAGCTGCAGAGCACGGTCTACTGAGCTAGATTATGTGTCAAAAACTGTTCAAAGCCTAAAAAAACCAGGGAAAACCAACACATTAAGGAGGAGTGGGATGCCAGCCAGTTGCTTTCACACACGCTGGACGTCTGAGCGCAGCAGAGCTCCGTCCTGGTAAGGCTGAAGAGCTGAGGGCTCATTTTCCATGGCAGTCCTGCCTCCTCTTTCTCAATTCTCAGGCAGCAAGTGAAAAAGGAACCAACAAAGCGAAATCTTTGCAAGGCTGAAGAATAAACCCTCTTGCACAATGAGATTTGGCAGAGGAATTGCCTTTTCCAGCTATAATACGCCCACTGTTCCAGCAGACTGGGTCTCACAGTCAACATCCACCGTGCCTCTTCCGGGGCAGTGTGCAGGGCCACAAGTGGAGGATTCATAGCCAGGGAGCTGCCAGCCAGCTTGGCCTCTTCCCAATGAAGGGGTCCCATGTTCAAGAAAGAATTCCCAGAGCCAGGAGAAAGCACGTTGTCTGTTTGTTTGGGGTTTTTTACTATGAAATAAGATTAATCGCTTGGGAGTTGGTAGATAAAAGGAGCTCTCAGCAGATGCAGGAAGTGAGCAAGGAAGAACGTGAGCCTCAACAGTTTTGGGGACACAGGGCTCGAAACATCAAAGCTGGGATGATCTGAACAAGCCATGTGTTGTTTGCTCTCCCAGGTAACTCGGGCACTAAGTTACCTCTCTGGCAGGAAGTGGTGAGGGTTCCGAAATCAGGTCGTGGTAAACAGGCTGCTGAGTGCAGACAGACCAGGAGAAAGTTGGTCATTGGAAACAGCTGCTGACAAAAGGTAATGCAGAGATAGAGGAAGGCAAAAGCACACACGAAGAAAATCACACCCTAAAGCAGGGCCCAGACTGAAGTCAGAGTCTGGTTCTTTGGCCTCGCTGTGCATATAAAATTAGGCTTTGTTCACATGCAGAAATGGTCCAAGGTTAACAAAAATGAATTTTAAAAGATGCAGGGTTCTGGGTTGAATTCATAAAAGCCTCTGATGGTCACTGCAGCAGATGAAAGCTGCTCACCACATCTTTCCACAGGACATGGCCTGAACCTTCTAGTTCCATTTTCATGCAATAGACTCTTCTCACCTAAATGTAACTTCTACATTTCTCCTTCCTGAACTGCATCAGATTTTGTTCAGCCCATTGGGTCAATCTCCAGTTTGTTTTGATCCTGATCCAGCTCTTCAAAGCACTCGAACCCATTCCCAGCTCACTCTGCAAATTCAATAAGCACATTCTTAACTCCATTATCCAAGCCAAAACAAGGAACTTACTTGATAAATTCTTTCAGATGAACAGTGAGCTACTGTCAAGTTCCCTGGCAATGGTTTTCCAGGCAGTTTTGTATTAATTTCATAATATCTAAGAAACCAGTTCCTTCTTGCACTGTGGACTGTAGGTCTCTTGCAGGAACGGCTTCAAGAGCCTCAAGAAATCCTTATTTCAGGCTTAGAAAAGTAACATCAAAATAGTACAGTCTCAAAAACATGAGCAGTTCCTGAAGGGGTAAGAGGGATGCAGTAAAAGGGTGGAAGATCTGAAAGCAGCCCTGGAAGGGTTACATACTCCTGCTGGCATGCAGCAGGAAATTCTTACACAAAACTAGAATTAACTGCTAGCTCTTCTTTTACTTTGACAGACATCAAGGAGCTCCAAAGAGTGTTGCACTAAAGTAAAATTTGAGAAACTGGGCTGGAGCATATTTCTCAAGCTGACTTCTGCTCACCTGAGGGGGAATCAGATCAGCTGGACATGGCAAATACCTCTATTTGTGTTCTTCTAGGTGTTACAAGCAACATTTTGTTCCAGCATTCTCCTAGGAAATAAAATTGGGTTGGCTGTGTTGCATTCCCCTGATTTTTTTATTCCTTTCATTTTTGCTGAAGCAAAAGGAGTTTGTTCTGACACAGGAACAGGGAGGGCTGTGCCCACTTTCCCCTGTCACATATTCCAGGTGTTCCCCTCAGCTCCTCTGCTGCAGCCCTTGCCAGACAAAAGGAAAATGCTCCAGCTGTAGAGCTTTGGGCAACACAGTTTGGTAACTGTTAGATGAACATGGCCACTATAAATCCATATTTCCTTATTATGCCACTCTGTGGAAATATTACAGCGCTGTATTTCGAAATCAGCACATCGACCCTTAGCCACAAAAGCTGCATTTAACCAGCTGTAATCCACACCCAGCGTTTCACAGCCTATTTGTCTGGTGGGAACATTCAGATATCAGGACAAACAGGTACTTTATATCAAGATGAACAGGTACTTTGTGTACCTCCCAGAAAACCTGACCAGCTCCAGTTGTGCTCAGAGCGGGCTCAGCGATGCGCCAAAACCTCCTCAGACCTTGCACCAAGAGTCTCCCAGAAAAGTCAGACCCACAATCTGGGGAGACTCAAGGCTCTGTGGGGCATCCTTGCAAATCCTGGGCTCCACGATTCAGCAGTGGGTGGATGGGCAGTGCAGTTTCTTAGAAGGAGATCGATGTTGCTCAGCAGGGAAGGGCGGCAGTGCCAGCGGAGCCCTGAGCCGTGCCTGGGAAGCAGCTTCCCAAATAAGGCTACGAAGCTCCACGTTCCCAAGGCACAGCTGGCTGCTCCTTGAGCACTGGAGGAACTCGAGTGTCTCACAAGAAAGTGAAAAGAAACAACAACCCTCCTCAGAAAAACCCACATGCCAGGGGAGGCCCTGGACTAAAGGCCAAGGAGCACAGGCTGAATAAAGAAAGTAAAGAAAACCCTCCCTCAAAGTGAAGTCTTTCAAATAACAACCAGATGACAATTCCAGACTGCAAGCCAAAGGCTTGCCTCTAATAATATTTGGTTTATTTAAATGAAATTAACTAAAATTTATTTAATACTATTTTGGGTTATTGGTAATTATTATCGGTTTCTCCTTCCCTTCTCCTCTCTTCCCAAATCCAGCTTAGTCTCACACAAATTAATGCTGGTCAGCCAAGTCCTCACTGCTTTTCCCTGGAGGAACATGGCTCAAGTTCTTGGAATTTAAATGCCTTGTAGCCACATCCTCTCACTAATGCCCTGGCAGTCGCTCTGCACACAGGCTCAGAGGAGCTCCAGAGCCCTGCTGAGCTCCAGTTGGTGCCCTCAGGATTCAGCAAGGATCTGCAGACTGTGTTGGGCAGCAGCTGAGGAAAACCACTCTGGTGGCAGCTCCAAACCCCTTCTCAACTGGGAGAACCCAGGGTGACCTCTGCTCCCTTCCCAAAATGCAACTGCACATCGAGGGGTGTCCTGGGCTCGCTGCTCCTGCCTCTGGAAAAGCACCATGCCTGGAACACATGTCACAAATTCCTGCTGGCTCATCCAGAGCTGAACAGAAGCTTTGAGACTAAAGGGCATCCTGGCACACTTGGAGCACAGCTTGCCAAATTTCCCATGAATGTGGCATTTCACCAAGCAGTGCCAATTTTGGCAGGGTTCTCTTTGGAGGGAAGCACAGCATCAGCTCTGGATCCCACTGGGAACTGCAGACCAGGAAAACTGCAAGGAATACTGCTGCTCTGGGCAGTTGCTGGGTGAGGTTTGTAACTCCTTAGAAGCCACTACCACAGTGGGCATATTTGTTTCCACAACTGCAGCCTGCTCCTGGCATCTCCTCAGGAATTCCTGTAACAGGTCTGTCATCCAAGAGAGATGAACTGATAAGAGCTCAGCCACAGCTTGCTGGAGGCTTTGGCTCCAAAACCACAATAACATAGTTGCAAGCGTGGCAGAGCTGTGACTTGAGGTACATCCTTGATGTTCAGGTGTGTTTTCTGTCAAGTGCTCATTACTTTGCAGCTGGCCTCAGTCTGTCACAGAGTGAAGCTCCCAGCTCTCACATCACCTAACAATAATTAATTAATAATAATCCTGTCTGCACAAAGCCTGGTCCATGCCAAAGTGCAGCCTGGAGCTTTGGCAGCATCCAAACAGCTACGGGTAGAATCAGACATGGGAGATTTCACTGCTGTGTTGTTTAACCCCAACCTCAGTCACCTCAGACAGCTGCTGGTGACATTCCACATGTCCAGTGGGCATCACCTGCATCCAGTGCCAGCACCGCTGAGAGCCCAGGTGATGTGGCAGCAGCAGGATGTGATGGATGAAGACTCCTCACTCAGGGACAAGCCTGCAGCTCTCTGCCCCAGGGGGATGCTCACACCCAGCTCCCCTTCCCTGGCAAATCCAACCTGTCCCCGGGAACAGCACGGCTTCCCGGCAATGCCAGCCAAAGCCTGTTGGCGAGGACCCAGAGCTTTGCTGGTGCCCGACATCACCTGAACTCAGCAGCAGCGGAGGTGCTGCTGCTGCCCCCGGACCTGGCCCCCCGCTCCGCGCTGCGGGGACCCCACCCCGGAGCCCCGGGTTCATGCAGGGTCCCCACCCGGGAGCTCCATTCCACTGCAGCATCTCCCATGTCCCTGTCTCCCCAAGCCACTCGGGCCCCCCTCCCCAGGAGCCCTCAATGCCCCCCTCCTTGCACACCCCATCCCAGAGACCCCCCAGCTCCCACAGGCTCTCTCCAGGACAGTGTCCCCCTGACGGGGACCCCTCA
>VZRX01000707.1:327-30945 GCA_013398075.1 Notiomystis cincta | reverse complement strand
GTCCTCCCCTTCCTGTTTGTTTCTTTTAAGTGTGTTTGGAAAAAAAAAATTAAAAAAAAAAAAAAACAAAGGTAAGGTTTGGGCAGGTCAGCAGCAACTGGGGTGCCTCGTGGGTAAGATCCTCCAGCCATGAGGGATTTTAGTCTGCAGTGAGCAGCTGATCAAAGGGAAATGGGAATCTCCTTGCAGCCCTGGAGAGGTTGAGGCATTTATGTATCTGTTTTGGCAGCCCAAAAAGAGGAAGCTGATCAGGTGGAGAGCAGGAGTGAGCCATGCAGGGACAGAATGCCTGCAGCACAGCCCAGATCCTCTCACAGCCTGAGAAGGGAGGACATGCATGGGGAAATGCCTCAGGCCCACTCCAAACTGGCTGCTCATCAGGACCCGGAGTTTGGTAACTCCAGCACTGGAGGCTGGAGTGGGGTTTAGGTCAGAGCACAGAGCTCCTCAGGCTGCAGAGGAAGGTCTTGTGTAATCCCAGCTGAGGGCCATGGCAAGGCTCCCTTTTTGCAAGGGTTGCACCAGCCTGTGCAGAACAAGGGGCACCAACAAGGAATTGGTTTCCACCTGCTCCTGCCCCCTCTCAGTTAACTCCCCGTGGTGGTACATGGAGCTGGTGTGCCTCAACACTCACTTATCACACTCTGCACTTTGGCAACAATACTGCTGGGAGGAGTGGGTGTCATCTTCTCCGAGAAGTCACACGAATACAGAACATTGTCCACGGTCGTCCCATGCTCACTGTAGTTCAACAGCTCGTAATGCTTCGTATTCTGCAACGAGAGGGAAGAGGAGGGAATCAAGACATGAAGTCATAGAATGGTTTATGTTGGAAAGGACCTTAAAGACCATCTTGTTTCAGCCCTGTGCCACGGGCAGGGATGTCTTCCAATATCCCAGGTTGTTCCAAGCCCCATCCAACCTGGCCTTGAACATTGGTTGGGGTAGCCACAACTTCTCTGGGCAACCTGTGCCAGGGCCTCACCACCCTCACAGGGAAAGCATTTCTTCCTAATATCCAATCTAACCCCACCACCTGTCAGTCAGAGGTGCTTCAGCCCATACACACCTCTTTGGAGCACTGAAACACAGCCCCTCCTCCATGGTGGTCAAATAAGAGCTGGTAAATATCCTCCAGCTTCAGAGACCACCAACCTGATCCCCCAGGTCACAGAACAACCAGCCTTCCTGCAGGAGCTGCTCCGGCAGAGAAGGAGGACCAAAGGGAAGTGGGTTTTACCTTCTGCACTTGAACCAACACATCTTTTGGGAACAGGATATTCAAGCTGATGCTCGCAAAAGCCAGCATTTTACAGGCACACCTGATACAAAGTTGGCCTGAGACCTGTGCCTAGCAGGAAGAGATAAGCTTTGGAAAGCAGGCACAAGATGGCAAGAGAGCTGCCACGTGCTGCAGCAGCCTCAGGACAGAGGCAGTGTGGGATCCACAGGCCTTGTGCAGACACTGAAATGCCAGCAGACATTACCGTGACACGCAGCGTTACACAAGCAGCGTCACGCTCAGCTGAGCTCTGTGGAGGATGTTGACAGAGCAGAGGAGATTTCACGTTAGCTCACAGAAATCATCTGAGAGCTCAAGACCTTGTCCCTCAGGGACTACAAGGCTTTAATCAAGTTACAAAAACTCCACATGCACATGGGAGTAGATTTTGAAGTAACTTGCTAGGCTGCGGAAGGAGAACCTGCAGAGAGAGCTCCAGGAAGGGGATTTCTCCCTCTCCAGTGACCACAGCTGTAGGAGACCTGCTAAAGGGTCAAAGGCCAGTGCCTGGAGCCTGATTTATGACTGACCACTGTGAGGAGATGCTTCCACACACATTTATGGTCAGGATCCCATTACTGAGTGTGTTTGGTAGCTTGCAGGGCACTGCAGGAATGGCTAAAGCTGGCTGTGGGTTAATCCTGGATCCTACTCCGGAGCTGGTTGACAAATGGTGATATAAAAGACTCAATCTTGCTTCAAAGACTGTTTCCATGCTAAGAGACATCTCCAGCAGTGCTGTTACTGGCAGGCCTGCTGGTCTGTTTACTTCAAGAACAAACTAATCTCTGGGCTGTAGCTAAGTAGAAACTGTAGGTTTCTGTTTATGCTGTGAGCTTAACTGAAGTTTTAGCTAAATAAATAATTTACCGAGAACTGCAGATGCTATGAATGCTTTGCTCCCCCATCACACCTAAAAACAAGGGACTCAGAGCAGTTCCCTGGTTTGTTCCAGCTGAGGTTCAATGTTGACACGTAAAGTTTAGCTTTTATTAACAACACATCCAGATCAAAAAGTATCAGAGCACGTCTATGTCCTTTTCTTTCCCTAGACACCAGCAGTGACAGTGCTGACTTGTGGCCAGTCCTTGCCCACAGGCAGTCAGCTCAGAGAAGTTGTGCTGGCAGAACTCTGTGCTTCAGAAAAGGGTTTGACAGAAAACGCTGACACAGCCTCCACTGGAGTAAAACCATTCACAGCCCTGGCTCTTACTTTGTAGTCCACAAAAGGAGCAGCACACAAAGACAACCTGCTGCCTGCATCTCCAGCTCCCACTGCCATGCACACCAAAAAATAAAAATAATAATAATAATGAAAAAAAAAATCACTCAGGCACTCACCTCATCATAGAATATGCAGGCATGTTTGCCAGACACATAGTTACAGTGACCATAGCTTGTAAGGCACACATCCATATCAGCTCCTGTCATGGGGGAGGACAAAACAGGCTCAGTTCGTATTGGAAAAAAAAAAACTGTCAGGCAGCAGAGAACAACAGACAGAATTAAACTTCAATTAGCAAAACAACAGGGGAGCAACTGCTTTTGTCCTGCTCCCAGGACTGCATGAATAATGCTTCGATAAGCCACCAACAAAGTTTCAGTGGGGGAAGGGAGCCAGCAGCTCCACAAAGGTTGAAGAGCATTTCACAGCTCCTGGGTCTACCCAGAGCACCAGAAGAATCTAAGCAACAAGAAACAAAACCTGCAAGCAAACCATAACCCTCCTCTCCTTCAGTCAGGCATTAACACTCCATGACAGCTGTTCTAGTTATGACACCAGGTGACAGAGCTGCCACCCACACAGATTCAGGCAGATGGGGGATTTCCACACTTCTTGGTAGTGCAGAATCCCAGTAACAAGTGGCCACAGTGAGTCTGTTTCCTTTGACACCCACTTGGCAAACACCTTAGGGAGGGTTCAGGGAGAACCACCCTGATTCTGGAGGGTCAGGGCAGGAAAAAGCTACTCACCTGTCCCAATGTAGAGGGTTCGATAGCACATATTGACTGCACCCCCCAAGCCCATCAGAGGATAGAACACCGCCCGGGCTTGCACTTCCTTTCTTTGCGCTGCAAGATAAAAAGAAATTACTTGAACAATGTTATCAGCTGGGAAAGCTGCTTGACCCCAGTGTCCCCAGCTCAGAAAGCACAGATCCTAAGGAGGATGCAGTCAGCTTTGGCCTAAGCACCAGTTCCCAACCCTCTAGGAATGTTTGTGCATTAAACCTCTTTTTGCCAGTCAGAGAAAACTGCTTTCTCCATAACCCACACAAGCCATGCAAATGGGAGCATTAACACCGAGTGTGCACAGTGGAGCCACGCTGAGGAACACACAAGCCTTCTACCACTGGCTTCTTTCTTAATCTCTTCTACTCTGGGTAATCAAAGAGCTCAGCCTTTGCTCTTAAAGTGCCACTTAAAAAGAACTGGTGTTGGCGAATTCACCAACTTAACAGCCGTGATTTCATTTCTAGTGAAGCTGCAGGAAAAACACCTGGGCTGAACGGGGCTTGGCAGGGACAAACCAGCTCCCAAGACAAGATGTCCACACTGAGTGGACTCTTTTACTCTCAGGTCAGTCCCTTTGGCACACTGGACAATGGCTGGTCCAGGGCTGAGCCTCCAGAGCAGCTCCAAATCACACACTCACGTGCCCACATTAACTAGACAGAAAATCTTCTGTGGAACAGATATTGAACTCTATTGGGCCACAAAGGCCTAGTCAGGATTTCAGGATAAGGGAAAACCCCTTGTACACTGAGTTTAAGCCTCTCCTGATACCACACCTGCAGGACAGTGTTATACCAAGAGGGTGAAATCAAAGAACAGCACAGAGGATTATGAGAGACTGTTTGCAGAGGCACCCACATCAAGAATAGCAGCCACACCAAGTGGCATCACAGGTTCCACCTCTGCCTGTCTGCCCTGCAAGTCCTTTCAGCTGCCTGACTCTGCAGGGCTCACTAAAGGCTTTGGATCTAACATTTCATCAGCAATGCTAAGCAGCCAGTTGGATGGATCATTCCTGCCCAAAAAGGGTGATGGGTTAAGACAGCACCAATCTGCCTTGAGAAAGGCAGACTGCTGAAGAATTCTAGACCAGGAAGGCAGCTCATACCACAGCCTGCTGCTGTGTCCTGCAGCAGCCATCACAAGAAGACTGACAAAGCATTTAGGGAATGCTGTGATGCTAAAGCAGGCAAGCACAGAGCTTCAGAAAGAGATTACTGAGTGACTTCCAAAGATCTTATCTGGGATATTTACCCCCAGGCCTAGCAGAGGGAGAGCAGAGAACTGCTTCAACAGCAAGGCTGTCCAGTTAGTGCTTGAAAGCTGATTAAACTGACTGCATGCAGAGGAACACGAAGCCATGTTCACCCTGCAGCTTTAGGTGATACCAGTGGTAACAAACAAAGCCAAACTCAGGAATCTGGAGATTTCCAAGAGAAACTCAAGTTGTTTTCCACTACTGGCATTAGTCATATTTAGTGGTTTCAGCTTGACAGTGACATTCTGAACAGGCAATGACAATGTCACACGTATATTCTGTGCCCCAGTTCCTCCTGTTCCTGTGCTTGTATCACAAGCAACTCCTCCAGAAAGAGAGAGCAGGAATTCACAGATTTCTCTTGCCCATCAAAGGTAAGGGCAAAGAAAAGCCACCAAGCAGCTGAGATGAACCTTCCCATCTTTTGCTAATTCTAAGATGAACAAAACACAACTTCACTAAACATTTCCAGCAAAAAATCTGAAGGTACTAAAAGTATTCACATTGCTCAAATTTATAAATAATTAAGTAGAGGAACCTGACGGAGTTTCTGGTCAGTGGATATCCAGAGCAAGGGGATGAGAAGAAAGAAAAGTGAAAGGCAGCATCAGATACCAGAAGAAGAGGGAAATCTCCTTCAAGGAATAGACAGGGGAGTGCCAAACTCTGTGGCTCAACATAACCCAGCTATTCTAGGGCTGCTCTTACCTTCAATGTGGTTTCCCACAGGAGATTGCTGATGGGAATTGACACTGCTCGCTAGAGACTGAGCTTTGGGAGGAAAGAGCTGATGTATTCTCTGCAAGGCCAGAAACTTGATCAGCTGCTCATCCAGCATATTTATCTCAATCTCTGTTAATAAACAAAAAGCAATTAGTAAGTTATTCAGGGAAAGGGTGCAATCTGAGCTGCAGTGGATTTAACTGCCCCACTTTCAAACCTGCTGTTTATTTGAACAGCAAAGACTTGACCAATCCTGCAATATCAAGACTCTTACACATAGGTGAGCTATTACTTCACATCACCTCCTGTGAGCAGAGTGTGAGGAGAGTGCCAGCCACAGCTGGAGAGCTACAACTGAGGCAGCAAGCAGAAGTTTGGGGGAACTAGGGTTGATAAAAGCTGAAAATCTGCTGTTTTGGCTCAGAATCAACAGGTCAGCAGAGGTGGCCATTGCACCCCTTTGGGCAGCATGTTGGGTCCTTCCTTTGAAGCTGTTACCTGGTTAGAAAGTCCAGCCCTGTACCACAGAGAACTGTAGCCACCTTTGAAGCTGCTGCAGGCTCACACTTGAGTCACATGCCCATAGCGGGGTAAATTAAACCAAACAGTGCAATTCAGACAATATTATTAATGAGCTTTAGAGCAGATCTTCTGATAACTCTGAAGTGTTTATGTTTGTAAAGCCTTACAGAGGTCTGGTTTCTTGCAGCAAGGAGGCTGGGTAACCTCTTCTTCCAAGAGCTTTCTCCACATCAACAACAGTTAAAATAGAAAGGAGAGGAGGAAGAGCTGTAGCAGCCTTTCCCAATAGCAGAGAGGGCGGGCTGGTCAGTTGGGGTTCGCCCAAGAAAAGAGGGTCCCTCTGGCAATGCCAGAAAGGCTGTTCTTCAGATTTCAGATGTAGGAGTCATCTCTGGCAACAGCCTGGCTGTGCTACTGACGTTTGCTGCTCAGAAATCTCCTCCTGAAGGCACTGTGCTAACGTTTGCCATCTCTTGCCAAGTGCAACAAAAGGAAATAAAAACCAGGCCAGTCTAAGAGACTGACAGAAGTAGAAATATATTATAAAATTAACAGACCCATTGGAGCATCACCACTCAGGTGACTGCTCCACTACAAGATCTATTGCTGGTGGACTTTACATCCACCAGGAGCAGCTCTGGATTGCAGCTAGCACCACAACATGGCAGGGCTGCAGGTTTCTGCATGTGAATTCCACCTGGAAAGCAGCCCAGTTGTGATTCTTCCCCAGAAAAGCTTCAGGCAGAAACACTTCATTGGCTTTGCTGCCTTGGCAACACTAGGAGCAGGGAAGCATGTGACATATTTAAGGTAATGTACACCCAGCCCCTCCCTCACCTGACTACAACCCTTCTTTATCTCTGGAACTTTTCCTCAAGCAGAGATGGAATGCTTTAGGGAAGCAAACACACGGGGCTAGCAGAGACTGATGATGAATTCAATACTCACCCCCGTCCATAAACGCTTTCAGGGAACTGGTGAAGTCCAACATAGCTGCAGAGTTTGAAGTGAGTGATGAGGGTAGAGTTAAAGCGCTTCCTATGGATAAGGTGCTGGGACTGACCTTACCATCTACAGAGAGAGATGGTGGAGAGAAGAGATGTCACTGTGACGTTCACCAGACATGCACCCAGCCCTCGGGCTGCCCTTGGCTGCCAAGCTGCTCCAAATGACTCATTTTGCTCATAGTCATGCTTTGAAAAAGGCCTGAACTAGAGGCCAGGAGCTTTCTTCTGCTCACAGAACGGCTTCTGTATGCCTCCAACACAGAGCCAAACGTGGCTTCTGCCTCATCTCCAGCTGCTGGAGGAATTCTTGACCTATACATTTAATCTCCTGCTCCCTGTGATGACACTGGAAAGATGAGCACCAACCCACCAGGAGCTTGGAGAGACATTTTCCAAGTAGCTTGTCTAGGTCTCAACATGGATAAAAAGTACAACTGACCTGGTTTTATTTCTACACTGTTATAAATTTTGGGGTGCACATCATTGTCCAGAAGGAATGTGACAGTCATAGGCAGATTTTATTATTTACAAAATAAAATCCTCCTGCTTTGGAAGTGGCCATGCAGCTGCAAGAGGCAGTGGCAAATGCCAGGAAACAAAATCTCTGTAATGTGTTGTCAGTACCAGATCTTCTTGAGTTGGTTTGCTTATAACTACTGAAATTTATGGCAAAAAAAGTCATGAGCAATTTGCATTTTTGTACTTGGCAGCAAAATTTGTACACCACAGTTTCTGTTATAAATATATATATCTCCATCGTGTTAGATGGAAAATTTAAAATGTTTACACCTTTCCCAAGAGACACTGCAGCAAGTAATGATTTTGTAGAACACAAGCTTTGCACCAGAGGCAATTATTTAACATCTTAAGTAACTGCAAAATTATCTAGGGTTTGCAGAGCTCTTCAAACCACAAGCAAGAAGTTTTCTATAATATGGTCTCATTTCCTCTACCAGAGCTTCTCCAAGCCTTGCATTTCTGAGCAGGGCATGGTCAAATCATCAGCCTCAGAGTAACCAAGTTTATTCAGGAGGAGGCCAAGTACCCTGGGGACTGCTTCCAAAGGCGAGGCAAAGCTTAGAAGTTACTCAATGAGGAATTTTTGAAAGAATTATAAAAAGATGTTGCCCTGTTGCTTTACAACCACCAGACCTAAGCCACTCTACACAAGCCTGACAATGAGCAGGTTGGAACTGCATGAGAAGTGACACACATCTCAGTCATGTGCTTTTCAGTGACTGCTCCCACCCAACCTGCACAAAGGGTTTGCTGGTTTGAGTGCTGAGCTGGTGTGGGGAGAGGGAAAAGGAAGAGAATGCCATATGTGAAAGTTTATTCTAGCAAAATTTGAGCTGTGGGCAGTTACTCCAACATCTATCAACATTTTTGACTTAATGTTTCTACACTACAAATGGTTATATACACTTTATTATATACCTTGCTATTATTTAGCAAGTTTTTTGGGTACAGGATCCCTGACATATCCAAGTCCATAAGTACCCTGTATCAGACCAACAGATCCTAAGCAGACTACAGCTTCTCAAGCCCATGTTTCTCCTACATCCAGGCTGTGCAGCTGAAGACCCCAACAACACCTGCAGTAGGGGACACAACCACTGCCTGAACAGTTAGTCTGGATTAGATCCCAGAGAGCTGCTCTTGTGAGAAGGACTGACTATCTTGCAATCCAAATGGCCATTTGAAACAAACCAGTGGTTTTACAGCAGCGCTGGGGTTTTAAAGCAGCAGTTGTTGAAAGAGCGAGGCAGCAGCCAAGTGATATAAAGCTACTGTTGCTTTCCAGAATGCAAGTGACCTACTATCCTGCTTGTCAGGAGAGAGGTCCCCTCTCAAGTATAGGCAGCCAGCAAAAATACATCCCATGGCTCCCATAAAGGGACCTAACACAGAGGAGACCTGAGAAACTTCTGCTGGCTCCCTGCAGAAAGCCCAGTTCCCAGACAATTGAGGGCAGACTGCTACAGCCTTGAGGTTCTGAACCGGGTTTAGCCTGAGCTTTTCTCAGCCCCGGCGCCAAGGTCAGCGGCTCAGCACGTACCTGAAGGTGGTGCTGGTGAACAGAATCTGTTTGTGGACCCAACGGCCGAGATCCCATCTCCTGCAGCCTGGGGAGGGGTGAGAGCCCGGGTGGCACTGAGTGGGGAGCCCCCGGCCCGCAGCTCCGCCGTCAGCGGCGGCCCGATCTGCGTCTGCACATTCTTCCTTTGCAAAGTGCTGGTGGTCTCCAGGCTGGCACAGGAGCTCGATATGGACGTAGGCAAACTCGTGACCGGCGCAGAACCCCTTTGTGCACAAGAAACGGGTCCTGCTACGTTCTCTGTTTTGACAATGGTTCCAATGGTGTGATTCAGAAGTCCACAACTCGCTGGGGGCGTGAGGGGCCGAGGCCACGTTTGCCGATGAGACAAAACAGGTATTGTGTTCCCAGACCCCGTGAGCCTCTGGGAGTCAGTCAACTGTGCTGAGGATTCGGATGAAACACCATAGAAATGAGGCCCGTTCACTTTAATGTCAGAGGCTGTTGGCCCATTCGAAGTCCCGCAAGAAGACACCTTCTTGGATTTATCTATACAAGAGCTGCAGTTAACATCTTCCTGTGACAAAGTCTGCTGGGATTGCGAGGAGCTCAAGGAATTCTGGGTGGTAATCCCTGAGGTGCAGGATGACATGGAATAGAGGGAAGGTGTGGGTGCCTTGTCAGCTGCCTGGTAAGGGTTGGCGAGTGAGCCGTCTGCCACAATAACAGGCTTAATATCAGCCTTCTCTGTTTGTTCAGAGTCCCAAAGCGAAGTCATCTGCTTAGCAGATAAATGTTTCAATATGCTGCACTGGAGCGCAACAACACTACAGAGCCACTGCAAGGAAGAAAAAAAGTGCAGGTTAGCTCTGGAGGCAGCAGTGCTCCAAACCTCTACAGTTACTCCATCGTTCATCCAGCTCGAGGAAACCCAGCTGCTGACTGCTGACTGGAACTACAGAATTTGCTCTGAAACTCATCTACAATTAGAGGAAAATTTTGTCTGGAGGTGCAAAAATGCAGCCAAAATTATGTACTATCTCCATGCTAGGGACAGGACAGAGAGGGACTGAAATTAAAGGAGGAAGAAGGCAGCATTTCCTCACTCCCAAACTCCTCTTCACTTGTTAAGTGCTGCAGCTCTTTAGCTGGTTACAAACACAGCTTTCATTAATTTGGGCTTCTAGCCAAACACAATCCTCCAACTTATTCTATAGCATGTTGGAAAGAAATGCTGTGCTACCTCAGGTGTAGGGAGTGGAAAGCTGGGGTGGAGAGCACTTTCCTTTTACACAAAGTGGAGGAAGACCAAAAGATTTATTCAAAAGTTTTAAGCTCCATGGTGGATATACACCTGCCACATAAAAGAACCTTGTCTCAGCTAACAGAAGGACTTGACTTCTCTTCTGATTGCAACTTAACATGCCCTTACACTGTGGAATCTGGACAGAAGTTTCATACAAGATTTAAACACTCATTTGACCTTGATTTACACGTCCAATTCCATCCACAATAAAAAGCAATCCAGAAATGGGACGTTAACTTATAAATAAACGAGATCAGCCTTACATAATCAAAGTGTAAAGTATTTTCCCTCAGCCAGGAAATAAAGATGGCATTTAGACAGAAGGCCCTCGACTCCACTCTTAAGGCCAGAGGACTATTGCAGCACTTCCCTGAAGTGTCAGATGAGGAATTTTACATCTCACCTAGAAAGTCAAAGTGAAGTTTTAATGGGCAAGGGTGTCAGAGACAAGACAAGCTATCACCTTCACACGCGGGCTTGAGATTGGTTTCCTAGACAACTGCTCCATCATGACTGAAGTGGAAGGGGATCTTTGTACCAAAGCAACTACACACACAGAGTCCAAGCATTTGACTTCATTTACCTCCTGTTGTTCTGTCTGGCTGGCTAAGTGCTCAGTGTTCAAAAGGTGCTTCTGCAAGGGTTCCTCAGGGATCCCGTTACAGATCAGCTCGCCATCTCTAATTGCTGCAGGCGCGAGTAACGGGGGTGGAAGTCGGTATTGGGACTTTATAGCATCAGGAACCTACATTGTGGAGAGAGAAGATCACACATGAGAACAATTACTCAAGAATGACTAGTTAAACCAAGTGCCTGATCAGCACTAAACTTTGCATTTGCTGCTTTCTCACCCAAAGGAACCCTGCAGATATATTGGAAGTATCAAGGACTGAGTACTTTAAATTGATGTAGCCATGCTGAAATTAATAGGTTTTATTCCCTTAGGTCAGGCATGACTTTGGTACAACGTGGTGGCTACAGCATAAGAGAAATCATGAAAAAACAGCCAAGTGAAGTCTGTATGGCAGTTTTCAGGCATCCTGGCAGCAAACACAGCCCCAGATCTGACTGTAGCGCCACCTTCAGGAGGTTTTGTGTTGTACCTTCTATGCTTGTGCTAGATTTAAGTGCTTACTTGTAATAATTGAGCCTTATGGTTGAAGGAAAGAGATCTTAAATCCCACAGGTAGTGACTGCTGACTCCCAGATCTCTCACCAACACAATCATTCAGACCCCATCTTCTTCCTCCTGCCCCAAGGAGTATGCTGGTTTCCCTTCCAAACTAAAACACATACCCAGGGGTTTTGACCCATCACTGCTTGCATAACACGTACCTTCAGACCTTTCCTCTTCACTGACTGAAGAACTCTGCGATTCGGAGGGTGTTTCTTATGGATTCGGTTTAAGAAATCCACTTTGACAACGTGCTGAGAGATGGTGTCCTGGAACCGGTCAAATACTCGGCACCGATTACTCAGGGTCAAGTTCTTCTGGTTCAGCTGGGTGATCAGATAATGCCACAGGAGTTAGGGATCTGCAGGTCACTCTAAGGCACCCTAAGACTTTCATAATGCCTCGTAGCACTGGCAGTACAGCATCAGCTCAGCTTTAGACTATTTGTTTCCTGCAGCACTAACCATTTCTGTTAAAGGGCACATTGCTGGAGATGAATACAAAAGCATTTAGAGGCCGACTGAGCAGCATCAATGCTCTCAGAAGCAGTTTGTCTGGGAAAAAGCTCTTTGTTTCAGCCCCCTGTTTCCTGAGTATTTAAGTCTCAAGTACACTGCTTTTCCAAAAATGAAAACTCCCTCTTGGAATGAAAGTTTTTTGGGTTAAGCATGCAAAGAATTACTTTCCCTATTTGTAGCACTGTGCTGCTTTGTATCCCAGTTCTGGAAGCTCATCTAGATCTTAAAGAGTCCAGTCAAAAACTAGACAAGCTGTCAGTGAGCCACAATCTGAGCTGTCAGCTTCAGTTACAGGAAGGAGTTCCCCCATCTTTATATCTTATTGCAGAGAGCAGCATCATATTCCTTTGGAGAGTGCGTTGCTTGCAGCAGGAGCTTTACAAGCGTTACAGGGAGCAATAAGAGCTCAGAAGCTGTTTTACATTTGTTGTGCTTTGTCCTTTAATGGACCTGCCAGGTTCCACTCCAGCATCCGGTTACCATACTGCAATCATAGTCCTGCTTACCACCACGTGTTCTATGTGATTTGGGCACATCCATCTACCCAGAGGCATGGCAGTAAGCGGTGGCTCCAGACAATCCATGTGGAACAGGAGTGGGCAATAATCACACTGGATTAGAGGGGCCACTCTGCAACTCCTGCAAAGAGAGAGCCAAATCTTATTCCCTGTACAGAGTATAAACAGAGCATTCAGGCAAGCTTGGCTGATCAGTTTATCCCCTATACTGTTGTTTGCACCACAAAGTAGGATTTCTGATTTGTAACTTGATCTGTATGGGTCTTCTTCAAGACCCACTCCAGGCAAAAGCCTTTATTTGAAGCAAAATTCAGAGATCAAAAGGAAATCTCAGATTTAGCTAATTACAAGTTTCCTTAGAGGAATCATGTGTGATGTTGGGACGTGTACATCAACAAGATGTTGTCAGAACAAGTCTCAAACTCCAGAAAAACAACTACATCTGCATCCCCAGGCTTTAAACAAGTCTTTGCTCTATGACAAAGTCATCAGTTGTTCTCCACAAAAGCCCACCTGAGTCCCCATTCCACTTTCAAAAACTCCTTCTGAGTTCCTGAAATAAAAGTTTCATTTTCACT
Source organism: Notiomystis cincta (assembly GCA_013398075.1). Taxonomy (NCBI): domain Eukaryota; kingdom Metazoa; phylum Chordata; class Aves; order Passeriformes; family Notiomystidae; genus Notiomystis; species Notiomystis cincta. The sequence goes on along the minus strand of VZRX01000707.1, from coordinate 18,005 downwards.
GACATTTTGAATTGGGATTGTTCTGTACAATTTTTTATGCAACTACAAAACCCATCAGTATTTTGTACTGGTTTTCAGATTTACAATTTCAGCACAATATTCCTATTTGCCTTGGGGTTATAAATCTCTCCGTAGATTTCTATTTCCTAAAGGTCACCTCCTCACACAGTTCCTTCATGAACCATAAACAAATATCTCAATTTACTAAACCACCATCACTTTAGAATATTTCTTTGCAGCAAAACAATGAAGACAAGATGGCTCAATCTTGTCAATCTTCAGGTTACATTTTAGAACCCTTTACAGCCAGACCTACACTTGCTGTGGTTAAACACCTGCTATTTAGCAAAGATGAATATTCCCCCATTTGTTTAGAGGATTTTAAGTACGTAATGAAGGAAAATGGAAAAGGGAACAGGTAATTTACTTTTTTCAGCAAGAACTTTGCCCTTGTGAAAGCTGCAGCTACACTGAACAGCTTCCCTGGAAGAACAAGTACCTGTTGCATGTGAAGCAGACCTTCACCGGCAAGGGAACCAAACCATTGTGGTCTAACTCGTGTTGTGCTTTCTTGACATTCTTTCCTGTGGTTTCTTCCTTTCTCCTCCTCTTACTAGTACCTGAAAAGGAAATTTTGAAAAGCTTTGGGTTATCCACATAGCAGAGATTTTCCCTCTGGTAGATATGCATAATCATCTCAGACAGAGAAGGCAAAGATTGCTGCTCAAGGAACCTCTATCAACCACTAAATCTAGGCTTAAGTGACAGAGACTGTCTTTAAAGGCAGGTGTATTTTACACTTAATCATTTCAGTGACATCCTATACATTTAGTCACTACTTTGTTACTATATTATTGCATTATAAATCGAAAACCAAGTATTTTGACAAATGCTTTTTCCTACTGATGATCTGGGCCAAGGTGAGAACAACAAGCATCTATCACAAGTCCTGATGGACGTGGTGTGTAGTTGCAGTGTCCCCACAGCTCAGGTTTGAAAGGCACCTGCTGTTGGGCAGCTGGAGGAGTGCCAGGGGTACTTCTGTACCCTCTGTTTTCACCAGTGAGCACCACTGCAGCCACAACTATCACAGAGTCAAGAGAGAAAAGAGGAAAGATGGCAGCAGGATGCAACTGCAGACATCTTCACCAGCAGCAGACAAGCCACTGCTCACCTGGAAGTGCTGTGGTGCAGGTCAGTTCATTCGGCAGCTGGAACTGCGTTGGGTTCCTTTCCATGGCAGCAGCAATAAGAAGCTCAAAGGGTCGCTTCAGCTGGGGCTGCCCACAGTCCATTTCTGCAATGGCAGAGTCATCATCCACGTCAATTATGTCCTCATCGACATCATTCTGTTCTGAGTTGGGGGTCTCGGTGCTGGCATTGGATGTGGGAGTGCCAGGCCGGCTCGCTCTCCTTTCCAAGATCCTGGCATGCGCATTAGCCCTGATGCTGCTGCTAGACCTGTCCAACAGGTCTGCGTCACTGGTGGGGGAGGTGGTCCTTTTCCCAGATTTGTCCACCAATCCATTTACCTGCCCCAGCTCTTTCTTCTGTTCTCGCTTCTGCACGACATGAATAGGCAGGCTTATCATGGAGGCCACAAACAAAGCACATCAACCTTGACAAATATGTGATTGAAGACAAACAGCATCTGAAAACGCTCCAGCCACTCACTACAACTTCCCCCTTGAAGTCATTAGAGCCTCGATCAAGAACAGTCTGATGGCAGCTAAGGTACAGGTGACAGAACAGCTGAAGAGAATCAAGCATGGGGAAGAACATTACCATGTGTTTTTCCTTTCAGTGTAGCTATGCTTGAGTCCAGATCAGGACAACATTTCACAGCATCTAATCCTAAACACTTGACACATCAGACAACTGTTTACTTTGCTACCAGCACTGAGAAACTCCACAGCAGACTGTTCACTGTTGATGCACTGACTAACCCTGGCACTGCATACAAACCCATGATGGGCTGAGAAGGTCAGCTTGAGAATACAAGCACAACATAGAAACAACACTCTGCTATCTCCTTATGACAGGAATCTTGAACAAGGTGCAACAGAGGAAAACTATACATTGTCATCACCACAAGATCCATTTTGCAACAGCAGGAGATGCTGCATGGCCTAGGATGGGCAAATGTGCACTGCTCCTGTGCTTCACAGCATCACCTGTATGGAGGAATCAATCTACTCCATCACTAACACGGTCTGCAAAGGAAGCAAAGTGTTTTTGGGCAATTTTTTAATATAGAAAAGTAGGGAGATTTTCTCCTTTTCTCTCTCTTTTTACTTTATTATTTGTTTTTCGATTTGTGACCTTCATTTCTATTGTTGGCAGATGGCTGAACAGTACCCTGGAAACATAACAAGGCAATAACTTCAGGAACAAAAGGCTGAGCACACAGTTTTCTTCCAATCTGTTTTGGGTGTCACTTCAAGGGAACAGTTGCTAGATAGCTTGGTGCAGTTTCTAAGCCCTCTGCTACGCAGCCTTAGGTGGTCACAGCAATAAGATGTTTACATTGTGCAAGACAGCTTCCTGGAGAAAGAGCATCAAGGCAAAAAAAAAAAAAAAAAGACAAGCTACAATCTTGCCCAATCATCTCCTCCCCATCCTGTTCAACAGCCCAGGAAATCATAACTCACTGTGATTTCACCCTCTGCTGATGTACAACTGCTGTGAAGTCACACTCCTAAAAAACACGTATTTACAAGAATCACAGCCCTGATGGCAAAGCTGCATTAACGTGATTCCCCTTCTGCTTGTAGTCGCCTCACCTGCTCGAGCACAGGAGCCATTCCCATTTCCTCTGTGCCTCAGCTCTCCCTCCTCTTCAGAAATGGGGGGAAGGAAAACAGTTTAAAAGGCACAGATTGACAAGAAGGTATCAGGCACTTCAGTTTTACCACCTACTAGTGAGGTTAAAATGTCATGAGGGTCTCACCAAGACCCCTTAGGTTTCTTTAAGCCCTTTCCTAACAAAGCCCTTTGCAAATGTGAGCACAAAGAGCAGCTCTGGCTGTCTAAGTACACATGAAGGGAGAGGCAGGTAATAAACCACAGGATTCAGGTTTCAAATGGGCAGTTGGAAGGGCAGGGATTGTGTCTGTTTTGAGAGGCTTTACCTTGCGGCGCACGGTGCAGCGGTGGCACATCCACTCCCCCGGAGGCAGCATCTCCTCGCTGAGCGGAGGGTTGCTACAAGAGAAACACAAAGCAAAGCTTTACTGTTATTTACTGTCATTTCTGGAACTCTTCTCACGTACACACAGCCTGAGTCAGGGCAGCTCTGCAGTTCTGCTCCCAGGCACTTCCTTTTATTTATGGTGAAGCTCCCTGGATTCGCTCTCCCATACATCCACTTAGCCAGACACCTCCAAGAAGCCAGTCTTCCATGACACCCATCTCAGCTCCACGGTTTCAGAGCACTCTCAGACTTGAACAGCAAAGATAAATGGAAGATTCACTGGTGTGCCACACACATACCTCCCCCCCAACACCACAACTCCTTAAATAACTTGATTACTCCATGTGAGGCCACACAGATTCCTGTGCAGCAAGCACAGTCATACTTCCAGGCATTTTCACCCCTTGGATTTGCAGTGAGTCCAACTGAACGAGCTGCCATGAAGTCTGCCCACCACCTCCCATGTACTCCATCCCTGGGCACACTTACTTAATGGTGGAAACCACCTTCTATCTTAAGACAACCCAAATACTCTTAAAAGTGTCACCATATACAGCTTGCCTTGGCTACGAAGCACAGGATACATCCTACTCACATGGATCTGCACTTACTATAAAAGCTGTATCACAGTGAGATGACATTCTCATTTTGATGCTAGAAATAAACCAAAGCAAATTAGACGAAGGAGTAAGGAGGACTATTTTGAGAAACACTTTTCCTCAGTAAAAGGCAGAGCAGCATATGTTAGATGATACACTTTCCTTACAGATCCTACTACTAACTCAAGTACTTTCCAACACCTCTTTATCATTAAGATTTGTTATTTGAGCAAACTGCTGACTGTGGCAGAGAAAATGTACCTGCTGGCAAAAACCAGCCATTTACCACGCAGTGTGGCTTAAGATAATACTTTTAAAAGTTCTCCTGACTTTTGCCAGAGGCAGCTGCTTAGCAAGTCTACTCTCCTGTGCTGAACACACAGATACACTACCGCAGGATCTGGAAGCTCCATTTCCCACTGACTGGGAAACAGATTTCAAGGATCCACTGGGACTGACTGAGTTACAAAGGGATCAAGAAGTACAGTAGCTTATAAGACTGGCCCAAGAAAGCCACACAAGCATGGGAAGCTAGACTGTGGTTCATGGCAGAAATCTCTGTACTGTTTATTGCACCTACAAATATCAAACCCAATCTGAGTTAAGCTTTCCAGTCTCCAGCCCTGACAAGCCAGAGAGGATAAGATGCATACTTGCTGGCTAGGAAGAGCTGTGCTTTGCAGCAAAGGGAGAGGCTGTCTTCCTTGAGAATCTTGCTCCTAGCACAGGGAAATGGCACAGGATCCCAGCCCAGGCTCCCAAGCCTGAACTGTAAAAACAAACACACTTCCTTTGTTTAAACAGAGTCCCGGCGAGCCTTGCCCCAAGCTCGCCCGCATGCCAGCAACAGCCTCCACAGGTACTGCAGCCATCCGGGGTCACGCTCGCTCTTGCAACACTCTGCCTGGAAGACTGGAGGAAGAACACAGCAAGAACCAAGCTGGTAATAACCTCAGCATTTCTGGTGTCAGGCTCCAGGGAATTCAGTAGAGCCAACACATCTGGCAGCCATTTTGAGGAGGAGTGCAGGGTTTCAGAGGCCTCCGTGTTCCAGGCGCTCCAGAAACGCAGCGCTCTGCATATATGCACTGACATACCTGCAGCTTATGTTTCTCATTTCCTGGAGGGCTTGGATGAACAAGAGATCAGGCTCTAGATGAGAGCACCAAAGCCTCCACTACTGGCTGCTTCACCTCAAATGCTTGGATGAAGCAGTAACTCCCTGCCCCAAAGTAATCTTTTGCTAACAGAAGCGGGGAGTTGGGGGGGGAGAGTGGAAGGAGGAGAGTAACAAATGATCCCCGTGTGCTTGCTGCAGCATAAATCCATGCTGAATCCTAAGGTGCATCCTGCAACAGCTCAGGTTTTACTCTTGCTAGAAAAACGAGCTCTTAGATCTGCATCTACAGCAAGTAAGGATTCATCTGGCCCATTCCCCTCTTCCCTCCCAACACCCCAGGGCAAAAAAACCACAGACTTTGATTTGTTTCTAGTGAAATTTCACCCTCTGAAGTTCCTGACGAGCGTGCCTGAACTGCTGGGAACACGTCTGCCCCATTCCAACGTGCGGCATTGCCAGGGATCCACTGGCTGCCAGATGCCTCTGGTTATTTGTTTTAACTGTTACCTCAATCTTACGAATTTTACAATGAAACAATTAATACCACGGTGAATCTTGAGAGACGCCTGGAAGAGTCAGAACAGGTTTCTTCTTCCAGAGTGTATGTTATTGTCCCATTTGCTGTGTTTGAACCATGAAATCCTACATACACTGTACTATTAAAGAAGCATTTTAATGAATGCTGCTACCCAAAGGTCTGTGGAAGGAGGGGGGAAGATTCGTTTCAGAGCAGCAGCAAGGTTTTAGAGCTCAGACAAGCCTCCTGAGGTTTTCTGCTCACTGTCAGGGCCTAGCTGCGATAGCAAGTGTATTAAAAGACTGATTCTGCCTCTCCTGGTTAATGAACTGTTCATCAAGGCAGCTCACCATGCTAACAAAGACTGATGAAGGCTGCTCCTGCACTGCTGGCCTCGCAGCAAGCAGAGAGCATTGCCTGGGTCTCAGCAGAAAGCCAGGGAAGCGCTAAAGAATGCTGTTTTAATTGACTAGGTATGACCACATTCTTCAACCTTTTACTGTAAGCATAGAAGAAACTGATTTTTAAATCTGAGCAAGATACTTGATCTTCATAAGCAAGGTAAGAATTAGCACTTTGGCAGGAGCACCACGGCCCTTTTCTCCCTATCTTTCATGGGTTCATTAGCATGCACAGCTCCAGCCGCCAGTGTTTGCTGCCAACAGGACCTGGAATTGTACAGCTCCCACTTTATCTTCAGTTACAACACATCTCCTTTCAACTACACACCAGCCAGTTGCGCTTTTCAGTACAATTTCACTAACCCTTCATCTCAGAAAGTTTCCCCTTCTGTCATCACAGACAAGAGTGGTTGGCCTCTGCTGTTTACCTGGGGGGTTTGGCGTGACCCAAATCAAACCTGCCTGGCAGAATGTGTTTCTGCATTTAAGACAAAGACAGCTCTGAAAAACACAGGCTTACTTAAAAACACCTGGAAGACTAACTCATACAAAGCCTCTGAAAAATAAAGGAGATGTTTATCACTGCTTAGTCAAAAACCACTGCACTGACACTGAAGTCACTTGCCATATAATATCTGTCTCATGGCTTTTCCTGAAAAAGTTTAGTATCTTCTGAAATTCCTATCAGATGCGTTGTCAAGCATTGCTCTGCCATGCTCAGAACACAATGCTCTATCCTTTAAATAAAACTTAAATGGCTATGACAAAATAAAAAAAATCTTCAAGAGCATATTAGGAGTTTTTATCAAGCAAACAATAGCATGAAGCCACTTAGCTTTTCAATTTCACACTCTGGGGCTCTCATACATCAGAAGCCTGTTGTCAAGTCTAAATCCTGTAATTACTCCTCACTTTGCTGACCTCAATAAATAGGTAAACAAGCGCTCCAAGGAATGGCACCTTCTCCAATACAAACTGGGCCGTGGCTCTCAAAGGAACCAGTTATAAGCAGACCTGAGGTTATTTACACATTGCATTCCTGGCCATCTTGCGTCAAAGGCACGTTGACACTACTTTTGGACCCACCAGGATACAGCCAGCTACCAGCTGGGATAATGGTGGCAGGAAAACAAACCAGTGCCTGGTGAAGCTTTCTTCAATAACTTGTCTTTCACGTCAGTTGTTTTCAACAATTGGACTTAAAATATTTTTTTTCTGTCCTGGGAGAAAATAGTAACACCATGAAAAAATGCAGGCAAACACATTTTTTCCTTCTCAGGAAACTTAATTAACTGATCAAGACTCAATGACAGGCTGATAATGAAGGATGCTAGATATGTTTGCCAGTTAAGGGAAGCAGGCTTTGGGCTCTTCTATGTGACTCCTATTTATCCCTATGATGGATAGAGCTACAGCTGTTCTACCAGCTTCATAAAGAACAAGGCTCCCTGGCTTCCTACAGCAGGGCCTCAATGGCAGCTAAAACAAACCAGGAAACCAACCTCACTGTCAGGGCATTACAAGAGCCCCATTGAGAAACAGGGAAAGTTGCATCATTTACAAATTCAGCTTTTTGGAACATTTTTACTGAGCCCAAGTTCCACACTTCTGCTCACACCTGCTCCCAAGCCCGGCTGGAGGAGGACACCTGGAACCCTCAGCCTCTACCTTAGACAGAATAAAACCACACCAAACAAGCCAACAGCTGCAGCCTGCAGCGAGTTCCTCCCCATTGCAACTCCCTTACCTTCCTATTTTACTCTTGCATCAACACAAAGCTTCTGAAGACAGATTTCAATTACCTTAGAGGTGGTTATTAGGAATACTTTCAGCTCCCTCCTCTCCTCCACTGTTATTTCTCAAATTATTCAGTGAAGTCTTCAAGTTCTGCTCAAATAACATGGATAAACTGTGACACTCAGCTATACAAGAACAATCTTCCTGAAAAAGCTACAGATTTCTCAAGCACCAGTGCAGAGACCACTAAACTGCAGATAAGCCCAGCATAATTTTTACCTCTAAGCATGATCTGATCACATTAAAACTAACAGTTTCAGCAACTTTCTGGCCTCAATTAGGCTCACACTGTTTATAAGTTATACCTATTTTAAGCCAGCAGCACAATTTACATTAACTACAGAGCATCATCCACTATACTTCTACCTGTGGTGTAACAACTCCTGAGGTAACCTGTGAAAAAAGCTTTACAGCAGCCAGCAAAATTTTGTTTACACTGAAGTGAAAGCCTTGAGCGTGCACATAAGAGGTTCTAAATTAGTAACATCCAGCAAGGACTCCTGGACACCACCAAACAGGTCAGGACATGATTATTTTGGCTGCCACTATGCAAGGAAGGGAACCAAAATGACCATTTCACAGGTCACCAATTATCCCATCATCTGGAACGCTGCATCTGCTTAGCATGCATCTTTCCAACAGCATGGCCAGAGTTGGAAATGTTGGAAAAAAGGTTCACCAACAGACAAAAAACAGTAGCAGGATTAAAACACCGTTACATGGGCAGACAGCAAGGGACAAGATGTATCCAAGGAAAAAATAAAGGTACACTACACTGCCTACACGATGCTACAAGAGTGGAGGAAGGCTTAAACTCTGAAAGGTTTAAGCAGCAGCAGCAGCATTGCTGGGTATGCCAGATCCCAAAATTTCATTCCCTATGTGCTTATTTCCAGCTTCTAAACCAGCCAGTGTTCAACACTGCATGGGCTTGGCCAGCAGTCCCAGCCTCTGGCAGCAGAACCACCCTGCTCCTAAGAACCAGGTACCATTTCATGAGTGTAGCATAAATTTAGTGAGCATTTGGTGAATTTCATCGCCAATGAACTTATTTATGTGAATCCTTCACCAAACCATTCCTGCTACTCCCATCCTGGGAAGAGAACCTCATGGAAGCAGGTGTTTATCTACCTTAGCTCAGCTCCCTTCCTGCCTTCACTGGGGGTCCTGCCTCCTGCCCTGTGCCAGGCAATCCTGAGGTTCATGGGGAATCAGGGAAGTTTCCTCCAAGGCAGGAAGAAGAAGATTTTTGCCTCCAACCTGACAAGCAGAAGGGTCCAATAAACTGGATAAGCTGCATGTAAACATGTGATCACCTGATGTAATTAGTTACTTCTATTTATAGAAAGAACCTGTCCCACAGAGACCATTCCCTAGACAACCTGTTAGTTATTACCCTCATTAATGTCCAGGAAGTATTGTTTTTTAAGATATCGAATTTCCACACATATGTAAACATATACATATATAAAACTAAATAAGCACTAAAAAGTGTATAATACCACCAGAAGCACAGTGAAGTTTTTTGATTATTATTCTTTAATTAGTTTGACTGGTTATGAACTCTGATATTTGAGATATATTTGCCTAGGGACCCACCCAGCTTTGTATTTATAAGCAGAAACCATGGAAATCGATAGGAAGAATTGTTGATTTTGAAAAATGTGGGTCAGACACAGAAATTCAGACATTCTGCACATCCTGACTCCTGTTTCTTTCTCAGGCATCACTCATGCCTGTGCTGCAGACAATAGTAACAATAGCCTGAATTCAATGTCCAGGTTCATTATTAAGTGTTCAGGTCTTTATAGCACCATCTTCTTAACAGATTAGAAGTCATCTTCTCAAAGCAGGATGACACATAGGGCAGCTTCAGGGAAAAGAAAGGAGGCTGAGGAACAACACAGCCCTGGTGAGAATCACTTCATCCAATTCTGCCTTTAAAGAACAATAAATGAAGAGACATCTCTGGTGGGAAAAAAAATAATCAAAACACAGGTCTGAGAGGTTTCTGAGAAGTGAACACATTCAGCCCCAGCCATACTGAACATGTTCAAAGGAGACAGGGGTGAAAGGACAGCAGCAATAAGGTGGAAAAAAGGAAAGCAGCACATCAGAAGAGGATGAAGGGCAAACCCATAAAAGCAAAAGCACGAATTTGTCTTCACACAGGCACAAGTGAAGTGTAATTCTGACATCTACATGTGGACTAGGCTTTCCCAAGGACGCTGGGGAAGAGAGAAAAAAGAGCAGAGACAGAAATATCCACGCAAAAGACCCACCCTTAGAGCAGGGCATACATTCTTTTCTGCCTTTTCCAGATCACCTTCATATCTTGCTCCTGTTGCTATTCTAGACGGAGATCACTGGGAAGTTCACATGATGCCGTGCCCAAAGTCAGAGGCTGTACAGGCAGGTGTTTCACACCAATCACTAATGCTTGCCAGAAATTCAGCATGGGGTTTTCAGCCTGCTAAATTGTATCCTCAGGCCAGTGCTTTCTGCAGGGTTCAAAGTCGGTAATCTCCAGCTCCATCTAGTTTGCTTCCAGTGATCGTGCAGAGCAGACGTCAGCAGAAATGGGTTAGAGCTGGGTTCAGGCACTCGATTCCCCCCAGCTGGCTGAGATGCTCTTTGCCTTTTGTGCTCAAGATCTGATACACCAACAGGAAGAATGATTTATACAACTTTTTTTTTTTTCTTTTCCCCCTTAATTTTTGGCTACAGGGAGGATTTACTCCATACCCTAAAAAGGTATGTGATTGCATTACAACTGGTATCTGTCAACCCCTTTATTAAAGGGAAGCTACAACACTATTTTTACTCAGCTTACAGAGTTACTGGATACTGCAGTGTTCCTTCGAGGAAGCTGGGCAGACATCTAACAAGCAGTGGAGCTGGAGACAGCATAAATCGATTACTATAAGAAGGAAAAGCCAGCTCTGACAATCTGTGTCACAAAAATCACAAGTCTAGCCAGTAACCTGACGTGGCAAGATGCTTTTTGCTTACACTCACTTCTTTCATACCCCTGTAACAAAGCCATGTTATATCCCCAGATACATTTGCATTTTCACAAGTCCAAGAGAACTTCCTGACTGGTTTAAAAAAAAACAAAATGGATACATCCTTCTCACATGATTTATATTCCAACAGACAGCACTTCCTAAATATTCAGACTGTCACACTTGCTTTCAGGGAGATACACCCCTCTCCTACTCTGGAAGTAACTGCTCCCTTTCTTCACAGCAGATTCCTGCCATTTGTTACTGACTCAAGGATTTAAGAAAGACTGCAGAGCACAGGAAAAGCTCAAGAACCTGACACGTACCAGTGAGTCAGTGTAGCAACAAAAGCAGTTTAACATCCACTGGTGTGGGTCAATAAAGGGAAGAATTTATGTTAGTGCTGAAAAACTGTTTCAGTATCGATGCAACAACTGAAATTTCAAATTGACTCTATCTTACACAGGGAAATACAGGAGCCCTGCCTCTCTGGCAGGTGTTTCTCACACCATCACAGCACCTACAACCCAAAAAAAGGCCCCTTTATTTTGGGGGTGGGGGTAGGGAAACGTATGTTTGGTTCTGATTCTTACTAAAAATACACAGTTCTGTCACTGACAACTGCACAGAGGCACTCCCCACATGGGGTGTCCTTCACACCCGTGGTAAGAGAAGTACAGCCGGATGTCAGACGTGCCAATTACCACTGCTTCCCTTTTACTACCCCACCTAAACAACACTGAAATGGAGAGAGAGAGAGAGAGAGAGAGAGAGGGAAGAATTATGAGCTTCATAAGATCTTGTGTAATAAACACAGTAGTCCTCCATTCCCAACTATCAGATCTGCTGGCGGCAGTACAATCTTAACAACACTGAGCTTGTATGTGATAAAAAGACATAAGGCGAGCTAAAAGAAGGTGAATATATTTACAAGATAGTGCCAAGATCTCCATAACAAACAGTCATTAGCAGATTAGTATTATGAATCTAATCCAATTAAGAATTTCCTTTGCAAATGCCTGGAGGAGCTGGAATTCCTCTGGGAAGACCTTTCCATGTTGTGAAAGGCTCCCATGAGTCATGCCTGCAGGCTGACATACCAGGAAAGACCAGCTCTGGAGCAGCAGGAACAAAGAGGTGAACCCCACCTCGAAGAAACCACTGCAGCCTCCTGCTCCTGAGGAGTCAACTCAAAAATGGACCTTCACAGTGGGACAGAAAAAAGACTTCTCAGTTCCACAAGTCGTGGTCAACATAAAACTGGCACTTTCCTAAGCCAAGGTACTAAACCACAGAGACTTTTCCTTGTTCACAGTCTCCCACTGTGCCGTTTCAAACGGCTTTGGAACAATGCAGGAGTTTGATGGAACACCAGCCCATGCAGCAGCCATGTCTGAAGGCAAAGCCTAAGTTAAGCAGTTAAACATCGCCCTCCTCGACTTTGAATCCTTGACTTTAGAATCCCAAAGATATGCTCCTACTACTCCACACTGATGTTGGGAACTGCAGCAGAGACCCATGGCTCAATCCAAATCCCCAATTCCTGCCCACAGTGCCAAAGCTGCTCATGCTCAGTTTAACATCTGCACACACAGGTGAGAGTGGTGGTTTGCAAGTCACCCAATCACGAGTTCATCAAATTCTTACTGTGAATAATTTGCTGAAGCCCTCAGCTGAAGTCCATAGATTTAGGCTGACCTTATCTGCCTTTGCACAGAGAGATTTAGGACAAAATAAGGAGAGTGAAAAATCTCATTGGTACAACTTTGCTGAGCAGAGCTGCCAAGACAGATCATGTTACCACATCTGCAGGCGCACACGCAGTGACCCTCGGCTCCCAGAAACCCAGCCAGGGCAATCACTTCCTCCTGCCTCAGGATCCAGGCTAGGCTGGCCCCAAGGCTCCCAAAATATCAGAACCAGAGATACATAAAAACAAAACTTGGGTTTTTTTTTAAACCCCATACTTAAAGCAGTATTGTTTTAACAAAGTATCAGTTAAGGTAGATACATTTAAATGTTGGGAACGGAACAGCTTACTCTGACCTTCAATCTGCAATTACATAAACATTAAAGTAGGGGTTTGCCAGTCATTTACTGTTAAAAAAACCCAAACAAACAGAAAGCCTCATAATAAAAACTTTCTGCACTTAAAGCTACAAGTTTTTTTGAAGCTGTGATGTAATTTGATGCACTGAAACCCTGTTCCTAGCCACTATCAGGTAGGAAGTTTGCCTCTCCAGCATCTTCTTGGACATCCTGCTACTCCTTGCAGCAGGAGATGCCTCAGACCATTCTAAAATTCACCTGAACCACACGAGGCAGCCCAAGATGACCATTAAAGGAAGGATTAACTGAGACAATAGACTGGCCATTGTTTTGCTCCCCTCATAGATTTCGTATTCATGTAAAAACCCAAAGCTAGAACAAATGCCAAAGATAAAGCAGGGTAATTTAGATTGAGTAAGGTGGGGAAAGAGTTATCGATGTCCTACCAGCCAAACACAACTTTTTTCCATTCTTTGTTCGAAGCACTAAAACAATGTGACTCATAGAAAATACCAAAACTCTAGTTTAGCTTCCTCTGCTGCACTTTGCAGCTCTGTTACTCCTGTTCTTTGACACCAGCACTTAGGTGAAGACTGCCAAATCGGAGAGGAAATGAGCCAAACACTGCAAATATAAACACAAAGAGGTGTTGCAAAAAGTCTGATGGAGGTAGCAGGCCCCGGTATGGACACAGTGCACTTCTCCCAGCACAGCAGTGAGGAACCCCAGCTACCAGGACCCCTTTTGCTGGGCAGTGCCACAAAACTGGTACTGTCTGTTTACATAACTGGTCAGCTTTAGGGGAGTGAGGTCACTCTGCCATGCCAGCAGAGCTGCACAGCCAGTGCCATGAGATTTTACAAGAGGGACTTGAACCGCAGCATTCAGCGAGGTTTGTGCTTTTGGGCTCCTCCAACCAGAAACTCGGGCAGGGAGACTTTAAAAAAAATAAAAAGAGAGAAAAAAAACAAACACAAAACTGTTCTGTGTTGGTTCTCCCTCCTGTTGTCACTCCCCTCCCCCAGCTTGTTAACTAAACTTTTCCTCTCCCGGGGATCTTTCTAATCCTTCGTAATGAATTTGCAACATCAGTCACTTTGCAAACCCACTTCAATGTGAATCAAGTTTACTACAAGCTCAAGAAAACACAGGGAATTCTCACAATCACATTGCCAGGAGGAGGATATAAATGGGAAAGAATAGAAGTAGCACTGGAAAATTGGTTTTCAATCATGTAAAGAAAGAGCGTGCACCATCCCTCGAGGCCTGGGCTGAGGCAGAACATCAGGATGGAAATGCACTCTGCACTGCTACCCAAAGCAGCAGATTATGGGCAAACAGCAGAACCAAACACCAACTTCACAGCTAAAAACCCCACGTTCTGTTTTCAAGTATTACTAGGGACCCAAAAAACCGCTCTCTGTAAATTCAAACCTGAAGAGAGTCACTTGACTGTGATATTAATCCAAGTATGTTGAAACTAAGTATCTGGCAGGGATTTCACACTTTCCTGTATCCTCCCACCAGGCCAGTTTATCTGCAGCCAGGCTGGAACCCTCCCAACCCATGGACTCTCAGAGCACCTACAGCAGCTTTACATTGAACTAGTGACTCCAAAATGGAGTTGTGGGAAGAGCTGACCCCCCAACAGACGAATTGGGAAGTCACTTCCACCCACATTAATTCAGGAGAGCAGTCATTCCAGGGTGTACCAACAAAACTTGTTATTTACCACCTCAGATGTGTAATACTACCAGACTTGGAAAGTTTTCAGTGTTTTGGCCAAGTGCCTTCTGTTTTCTGCAGAGGACAACGGGTTTAAGTGCTAAACTGAAGTTAAGGCAAACTGCTAAAGTTTGAGGGTCACACACTCACCTAGCAAAGCAAACTTTCTCACTACACAACATGATACAGAAGAACCTTCTCTGCACAGGAAGGAGCAACACGACTTCCTGGAAAGCTGAGCTGAGTTTGTCTCCAGCTGACTGCAGGACTTGTGCCAATCATAGCCCTGAAATTCCTTTTCTTTTATAATGTGGCCTCTTCTATACAGGTGTAATCAACTGATCACAAACCCTAGACCAATTAAAAGCTACTTTTTAATTTTTTTTATGCTATACTGATAACAAATTCAACCTGGTACTAAAGCTTACAATAAATATTCAGAGAACAGGTAAGCTGCTGACACAAATCAGTTAGAGTGCCCCAGCAGTGCTATTCAAGTGACTTAAACCAAGCCTTGCACTAAAGCTGCTATTCTTTAAATAAAAAAAGGAGACATAAAGGAAGCTGCAAGTGCTGCCTTTATGCCTAAGTTTATATCCAGAACGGAAGTTTACTTTAAGCAAGATGTAGGAGGCAATGGGAAGACACATAAAAACAAAACCTGAGCATCTCTTTGAGACAACCTGGGTCACCTGAAGGCCACGGCCAAGGGTCTGACAAAGGTCCAGGAGGAAGGAGGCAGAACCAGGCCCAAGCTGGAGGCCTTTAGATGAAGCCTTCCCACACTGTGCCACCTCCCACAGCAGGCTCCGGGCTACTGTCAAAGGGATCACTTGAGAAACCCCAGAAGAGGCAACAAATGGAATGAAAGAAAGTACTTAGAATTGCCTCTTTCATTTCTGTTCTGAACAGTGACTAGTTAGCCAAAGATATAAATTTTTTTATATATGTATATAAAATCTTTATATAATTATAATACAACTAACTGAGGTACAGCAAAAACTTTACAGGTATCTGATTTACCTGATTGTTTCCCACTGACTAATTATAAAAACTCACCAAATTAAGCCACAAGATTTAGGCATGCACCAAGTGGTCTCATTTATGGTCAGGTTTAACTAGGATTCAGAGTGAACCAGGACACTCTACAGCCTTAGTCACAGCTCTTCCACTCCAAAATGTGAAGTTTTAGCCACTGCTCCAGCCTTGCTAAGAGAAGGCTCAGGATGTGTTCGGCTACATCCGAAAGCAACTACGCCTGGCAGAAGGAAAAAACCACCCTTAAATTAAAGCTCATCAAGGACACTGGATGAAAAATAACGATAATTACTATCCTCCTAGTAAATATTAGAGGATCTGCACTACCACCAGTAGCACTTCCTCAGGGTAGGAGGGATGATGTCATGGCTGCATGCTACAGCATTGTCGGGTTTGCCTGGCTACACGCTGCTAACGGGACACTCCCTACAGAACTGTGACCGCACACTCCGCTTTCCTGCTATCAGCAACCAGGGTTGGAAGTGTTCAGGGACCCTCAATTAGCACAGAAATGCACAATAGACAGCAAGCAAATGAAAATCAGAAAACAGCAAAAAAAAAAAACCAAAAAAACCCAAAACAACAGAGGGGGGAAAAAAAAAAGCACAGAGGAGACAGCTGTAACAGGGTGGCAAACAAAGCTCCAAAGCATGAAAGAGAGAAAGGAATGTGGTTAAAAAATCTCCCCTAAGGAAGAATACTCTGTACTCCCAAGCTCCAGCTGTTTGACTTGCCCCGCTCCCTCCTCCACTCCATTATCCACTCTGGCTGCGCTAATTTAACACAAACCGCCCGCCTGTGTCAACTGTTGAAAGGGGGGATTTCAGCAAAGCGGCCTCGGATGCATCCGAGCTCCGGGTGCAGAAAAAGGAAAAACTTTGGGGCGGAAAGTTGAGGGGCTTTTGGCGTGGTGTCGCTTTGTGCCGGGAGAGCTTGGGAAGCTGTGAGGGAAGGCAGCAAAGAGCCCATCCTGCTGCAGCCCTCCAGCACCTCGAGCTCTGCCCACCGCTTCCACACGCACCTCGATTCCCAGCCGGCAGCCAGATCTGCACGCAGAAAGCTCTGCCTTCACCAACAAAGCCACACACAACTCCCAGCAAGAGCACCCGACAGCCCCCCAGCTCACGGCAGACACCCCCACGGATGAGACAAGCAGGTCGGAAGAGCAAGGAGGAAGGGAAAAAAGGAGGGAAAGGAATAAACCCGGCCAACGTTAAAGTCTGGAGGCCCGGATTTCCACGGGGAAGGTATTTTCACGTTTGAGATACTGTGGGGAGCGCTGCGAGGGTTTGGAAGTCATATATGCAGCCAAAATGGCGCTGAGAATAAAAATATAATTTAAAGGAAGGTCGCCATATTGTAAACAGTGAGGCAGGGAGACACAGAGACAGCAACCTCCATTATTCCCAGCAGCTGCAGCAGCACGGAAGCGCTGGGAACGTCAGGCCTGGCGCGGAGACGCCACCAGGGCTTCCCCCTCTCCAGCCAGGGCCCTCCGGAGGGTCCCCCCCAAGCCAGGCACCCTTGGAGAGGGCTGAGGTGGGGAAGTTTCCCGCTGGGGAGGGGGGGGCGGAAGGCCGGGCAGGGGCAGCACCAAGGCAGCCAGGCCGCGCAGCCAGCGGCCTCGCTCCTCCTCCAGGCCTCTCGCCCGCTGCTCAGCACAAAAAGAAAAGAGGAGGGTGGACCCCCAACCCTCCAGAAAGCAGCCAGGGGAGGGTTCACCTCGGCCGCTGTGGATTAGTCTCAGCAGGGATGGACCCGAGCGGGGTTTGCACCTCCTTTTTGTTCCTGTCTGCTCCAGCCGGCCCCGCGTTCCCCCCTCCCCTCCCCGGGACCTAACGGGAAGCGGGAGCGGCCGGAGGAAAGGTGCTCTGGGCAGATCCGGAGGGAGAGAGCGCCAAGCCTTACCAGCACTGGAGGTGGAAAGCGGCGGGGCAGTGATCGCAGCACAGCAGATCCCCTCCTTCCTTGCAGCTATCGCAGCTATCGTGGTTAGTGGCCCTGCCACTTCGCCTGGGCTCCTTCTCGGGCCTCCTGCTCTTCTTCTCCCCATCTTCGCTCTTGGGGGGAGCCAGGAGGGCCTGGATTTGCTGCACATGCACACACAGACAGAGCGGGCTCTGAGGGGCTGCACGGACCCTGACCCAGCGCCCTTCTCCCCGCGCCCGCCGGGGAGACAGCGGCCCCGGGCCCCCCGGGAGGGGATCGGGAGGGGGACAGAGCCCCGGCCGGGC
>VZRX01000702.1:0-44926 GCA_013398075.1 Notiomystis cincta | reverse complement strand
GCGGGGCGCTCGCCCAGCGCCGGCAGCGGCACTGCCGCCCCCGGCAGCCAGCGCCTTGCCCGCATCCTGCCTGCGAGCCGGAGCCGGAGACCGGCGAGGGCTGGAGAGCCCCGGGTGGAGCCGTGCGAAGGGCTGCAACAGGTACGGGGAGCGGAGCGGGCTGGGCACCGGCGGGGGTTTCAGAAGGCAGGGAGGGGACTGTGCGAGCGCTGTGAGGGCTCGGCGTGAGGAAGTTGGAAGTAGCTTGTGTACTGCATCTGATCTCTGTGTTCCTGAGGGTAACTTCTGAGAGTGTGCTTTCCACTAAAAGGGACAGGTGGCCTGGGAGGGGACAGATCCGTGTTTTGCTGGAGACATCTCCAGTGGAATGTGCGGAGGGAGAGCAGGAGCGCTCAGCTTCTGAGGAAACCCCTGTAGTGCAGAAATCCCGGGTGGGACACACACACACTTGTAGAACTGTTTTAGTTTCACCCTCAGACAGGGTCATGCAGTGGTGTAGTTTGCCAGCTAAGGGTTGCCAAAAGGCCTCTCTTGTTGCTTGCCCAAAAAGAGGAGGCCTTGTGTTTTTTTGGAGAGTGAAACAAGCTGTGTGCCTTGCATGGGAGGAGAGGGCTGGGCAAGGCTGGCAGTAATCAGTGCCTGTGCCTTGGGGCACTCGCTGAAGACCCAGTGTGGGCTGGAGGCAGCCCTCCACTTGCCCTTCCACTAGTACCTCCTTCCTTCCTCCCTGTATTCCTAGCGTCCAGGCGGGGGGGTCCTCCACTCTGGTGGTCCAGAGTCAAAAGCAGTGTTGGTCCCAGTGTAAGCAGCTGTGCACAACTGGGTGCAGAGCATTCTTGCTCTGCTTCATGACAACTTTGAGCCTTTTGTTGGACAAGAGAGGAAGATGCCACTGCCTTTCTGCAGCTTTATCCAGCTGGGGAGATGTGGTAATGAGCCATGTCCCATTTCACCAGTAGCACTTAGGTTCTTACAGCATAGGATTCCTAAAGTGAAACAGTTGTTCTGAACTCAGGATGTATCTGGGATACTAAAAAGCCTTGTTTGGGAATTTTTTCTTCAGGAGGGAGTCATTGGAGAATGGGTCTAAGATAGCATGAGTGTGTAGATCTGAAGAATATACCCTGGGGTCCCCTGTCTCTTGTGCCTACATCATTAACAAAGATGGGCTCAGACTTAGTCATGGGTCTTTGTGCAGCTTGCTGCTCCTTAGCACTCTTGGTGTTGGTGACCTTCTAATTGACTGGAATTCTGCTAAGCTTTCAAAAGAAAGACCCAAGTTGGAAGAGTTTGAGCAAAATGAAGACAAAAAATGTGAATTAATGTCAGTCATTTTAGCAATTTATGTTGCATACAGTATGTTTGAAGAAGTATCAGTGCTTCAGCTGCAGTTAATCTTTCCAGGGTTTGTTGGTTAGGTTTTTTTTTGTCTACACAACACTTGTTCAAGGACTAAAGGTTCACGGGAGGACTCCTGCTTTGTTTGCAGTTAATAGTCATCCAGCTTGTAGTGGAAATTCTCACTGCATTGTTGGACTTCATGCTAATAAATTTTAATGTGCTTTCAATGTTTTGGGCTTCAGGGTCATTCAAGTCAGGGCCATCCTCCTTGAGCTGCTTCTATACTGACAGTGTTTTCCAATTTTTCCAGCAGTAACAACCCTTTTAAAAACATAAATATTTCAGTGGAAATTAACATAGTCATGAACCTTTTCTGTTGATAAAACCTCCATACCACTAATTGTATGACAGCTGGTTTTGGTTTGCTGTCACCAAAGCAGGTCAATATTTCTTTCTGTTATGAAATAAAAATGCTGAGACTTTAAAAGAAAAAAAGTTATGAGCATGTCATGTTGCTCACTGTACAGTTCTTTCCATCCAAATTTCTTGTATAACTCTTCAGGATATTGGTCACACTGCCTGATACGTTGACCTGATAAAAACCATTTCCACTGAAAGATTGGAGGAGTATTTTGTTCTTTGCCATGCATGTGGTACTGTTCCTGATTTCATAATTGTGAAAATCTGGTCCACGGGACTTGAGATTTCATGGGTCAGTTATCCTTCCTACTTTGGTTCTCCCCAAATTTTTCAGCATACATTGAGTCATGCTTTAAAATTATTGATTGGCATGGATTCATAATTCCCTTTTGAATGTTTTTATAATTTCTTTACTTGGTTTTGTGTTTCCCAGCTGACAGTAGAGCTGAATTTCCCTACAATTCTACCTATTGAGGTGTGGGGAAAGAGAAGCTTCTGATGTCTCTCCTTTTAATCTGGTTTTATTGTTCCTTTGCTGTCTTCTGAGTGATTAATCTCACTACTTTAGTCTTCGAAGAGCCTTTCCAAAGGCTCAGTTGTTCACACAGCCCAGAGGATTGCAGCCTCTAGTTTTGAAAGGCCCCCTTTGAAATGGCAGGGCCAGCTCTGTGCAGAGGAGTGAGATGAGGCTCAGCAGTTTATTGTATCCACAACAGAAATTCCAGTTCCTGTAGCTGTGCACTTTGTCGTGTGGCCGACCTCTCGCAGTGCTGCATTGAGCAGAGACCTTTGCTGAGTTTCCTGCAATATTCCCAGGCCCTTGTTGTGGCTGATTAAGCTAATTGAGAGCTCTGATAGGAATTAACCACCAGTAATATACATAAACCTACCAGCTTTGCATGTAGCCCATCACACACGAGCAATTGCACAGCTCTGACCAAACTTGGAATTAATTTTATTTTCCTGTACAGAACTAAGACATCACTGTCTTGAAGCACTGGTTTAATGTAGCATTTTGACTTGTGCAAGTCGTATTTATTTTCCTGATATACACAGTGGAAGGACTTTATTGACAAAAAAGGACTTTGAAACAAATACATTGAGAGAAAAATCAGCTTTTCTCTATAGCAGGAAGAGGTGGATCTTTCCTTTTTAAAGTAGAGATGCCAGGGCTCAGTTTTGAAGATATGGTTTTAAATTCCAGTGGGTCGTTAAATGAGTTTTTTCTGCTGACATAAATTTGCATAGCTGTGTTGCAGTGCAGATTCTTGCAACTTATTCTGCCCATGGGATATTATGGCAGAATTCAGGAAACTGCTGTTACAGAAATACATCCCAGACCCATTTCCTGAATTGGTGTGAGCAGTAGATACACTTGCATGAGACAAGGATTATTTGGATGACCAGAATTTTTGAAGAAATGAGTTCATATTTCTTCTCTTCACATTTCAGTTTTTTCACGGAGCCTTATAAAATACAACTGAATTCTTTTGGCCATGTTTTCAAGATCATGTAAGTCTCCTGGATATCTGGTGAGACATTTAATACTTCCAGTGGTAAACACATGGTGAAAGGATGCTGCTGGCCAAAAAAATCTTGTCCAAAGATGCCTAGGATAGGTTGGTTTTTTTTTTTTCTTTTTTAAATAACTGGAATATCAGAGGGTCAAAGTGGTCCAGTGTTACCTGGTGATTGTCATGTAAATTTCTATCGGTGTAGGGTTTTAGGTGCATAACCTCGTTTTAATCCCATGACAAATTTTCCTAATTAAAATATTTATATATCTTAAAGATGAAAAAAATCCATTAAAAAGCATTGAAACTTAACATATCAGGTAAAGTATTTGTTTAAATAATATCTGTTACTTTTTTTCTCTTGAAATTGTAGATGGTTTTAGGAAGAAACTACCTCTCTCTTTCCTAGCAGTCTTTCAGATGGTACTGAAAGATTTGAATGCTTGTCCTGTGTGGGAAAAGAAATAGCTGAGCTGTTCTGGAGTTGTTTTAAGACAAAATGAGTGAAGTACTCACAAAAAATGTGGAGAACACAGTATCAAGGAAAAATACAGTTTTTCTTTCTGACTGTTTTGTGTCTTTGTGGCTGAGGTGACCATAGTGTGAGGAAGTATTGGCTCCTGAAACCAGGCAGTTCTCTAGGCCAGCTAGTCCATACCCACAGGCTTGGTCGTGATGCTGTATGCTCAGAACATGGAAATGCAGCCAGATCCCTTTGGTTATGCTTCAGGAGCTGGGAAGATGAGTCCTGTATAATCAGAAATCAACTGCAGAATGGTAGTTTTAGTTTAATGTTTTTAATGTTCCCTTATTGTATTGTCTTTGAGCAAAGCTGAAGATGTTGCAGATCCAGGTTGGGGTGTTGCTTGTAAATTGTTATAATTAGCAGCTGGTCTGGTCAGTGCTGTCGGTGTCAGCACGTTCCAAGGAGGGGGGGCTGTTCATTCAGGTTGGCTTCGTGTGAATTCTCCCGACTTGAACCTGTGTGAACGTATTTTGTATTTTCCCAATGTATCTGTCACCTCCTGCCTTAATGGTGCCAGCCCATCACATCAGGCCGTGTCCCTGCCTTGCAGCACCTGCACTGGTGCCTCACGGGGGCCGCTGCACGGGGGCCGCTGCACGGGGGCCGCTGCACGGGGGCCGCTGCACGGGGGCCGCTGCAGCCCTGCGGCCGCGAGAGCTCCTTCCCCTCCGCCCTCCCCCTCGGTGTTTGCGGAGGTTCCCCTCGTGCTGCGCTCACCCCCTGCGAGCTCTCAGGGCCCGAGGAGGATGGTGACACGCTCCTCTCTCGGGCTGCGCGGCGCAGAGACCCTCCTGGAGGCGAAGGGAGTGTTCCAGGGTAGGAAGCACCCAGCACTCCTGGCAGGCAAGGTAAGGCCTGGCCACACGTGACCACGTGTAGGAGAGCTTTGAACCCTTTGCAGCAGCAGTTTATGTCCTCAGCATCAGTAATGTGCAACAGTCCTTTAAATCTGGAGACTTTTTTGGATATTTCTTCTGTTGCACTTGCTCCTTTGCTGAGTTTCCTTCCATGAGTTGTGCAGCTTTTCAGTTTTAACTGGTTTAGTAATCGTTCTCCTCAAAAGGCCCCATACTTCAGCCTTGCCAGTCAGGAGAGAGCCTCTTGGCTGTGCTAACTCAGTTTGTGCCTGCCTCTTTGTGTATTGACTTCCTGTCATCTCTGAGATTATCTTAAAATAATTCTTGCCTTTAGTAGCCCTTTCCAGTTTTCTCCACTACCTTTATAGGTTGTTCGTGCTGTGCTTTTTCTTTTCTAACTTGATATTTTTTCTTGTTTAGAAGAACCCTGTTGATTATACAGTATTAGGATCTCTGCTGGAAACCAGTAATACATTAATTCTGGCTGAAGTATTGGCTCCCCACATCTCTGACTGGTTCCTCAGGGAGGGAAGGAGATAGATACTGATATCTCTAGTTACTCTGTTGAGAAGCCTACCATTTTGCAAAACACTTAAGTCAAAAGTGTGTCCATGGAGCTGGAAGCACCAAGGTGCTCCATGTTTTTTAAGTTAAAGCATTTAAACACAAGCTTGCCAGCTCTGTATGCCTTCAGCTAGATAACAGAAGTACAAGAGTTGCTTTATATTTAAGCCAGCAGATAAAGGTGGCCTTTTGAAAAGTGGAACATTCCTTTAGAAGGAATCACAGGCAACAGTCAGCTACTTTTGAGGTGGTTGGCAAAAGTGTGTTCTGAAGAAAAATGTGGAGGCTTGTTCTGGGTAAACATATAAACCCAAGTGAGCGAGTTTGTTTCTTTGACTAATAAGTAACTTTACTTATTGTTGAACCTGACTGGCATACTGCTGGGTTGTGAAGTGCAGTAGCAAAAATCATGGAAAGAGCTGCTCTACATTGTAAAGTTACACAATAGCTGAGGTTTGGTTTCTGTGTCTGTTTTGCCATGGAGGTAAATTGTACCAGTGCCTTCCTGGCGTGGTTTACTTTATCATCCATACTGAATGGGACAGTGACTCTTCCCTCTCCCAGTTATGCCTGGCAAAGGAGCCCAGGAGAATTACCCTGTTGGTAACTCATTAAATAAGGACCCATCCAGGCTCATGACTGAGCATGAAGTTTCTCATGGTTCGGAGTTAAATGTTACAAGGGAATAAAATTCTTCTCACTAAATGATAGTGAAAACACGGTGGGAGGTATTTTGTTCAGGGAATACAAGCTATTGTCCTGCCCTTGTCCAGAAGGCTACATACATCAAGCAGGAGATGTCTTCCTTACATTCCAGCTAAATCAATGTTATTTCTTCCAGAATACTGCTGCTTCCGTTTCTAGAGATAAAAAAACATAGCTCACTGTCAGCAGATAATTCCTTCTCTTGGGCTTTCTGTCCTTGACCAGTAGAAGTTTTTATTTTTCTTAGACAAGGAAGCCTTTCTTTATCCCTGGAAGATTAAATTGTCCTGCTAGTAGATCTGCCTTACTGAAGAAATGGAGGAGGAAAAGCAGATAGGGAAGAAATAGAAAAGAAAATAATTTCAAGGTATCTTTATAGTCTCCTATTGTTAGGATGTCAATTACTACCATATATCACATACACAGCAAACTTGTCATAGCTTGGGGTATCTCTTTTTTTTTTTTTTTTTTCTCTCCACGTAGTAGAAAATGTATCAGCTATCCATACGAAATCTCTTTTGTTGCTGGACTCATCTTTAAAGTATAGCTGTGATGCTCAGAGGGATTTACTTTTTTAACATCCTATTCAGAAGGATGAATGTTAAAAGATCATAGCTTTTAAACTCCAGTTGTGCATTCCATGGGAATAATTGAAGAAAATGATGCCCTTTTCAGCTTTCTGAGTCGGCACAGCTCTTGTTTTAAGTGCTGATGGCTCACACTACAGAGTGGTGAGGAATGGTGAATTCAGCAGTGTGTCTGTAACTGGGGGCTCTGATTTAACTGTAACACTCCTTTTGCTGAGTGCAGAGTGCTTTAGTTACTGTAAACATGGAATTTCAGAACTAGTGTTTGGGAGCAGGAGGAAGCTCAGGGAGGTGGGAAGCCCCAGGCTGCCCCTGCAGCGACTGAGCCAGCCCAGCTGGGGGGATCTGCAGCACCTGGGCTCCGGTGGCTCCTCGGGTGGGCACCCTGGGCTTTGGCTCCTCAGCAGTCAGACACCCAGAGCAGCAGGAAAGAAGGGAACCACTAGTCACAAAATACACCAGTCTGCAGACCTTAGATACAGATCCTCCCTTTCCTTGGTGCTGTGGGAACAAGAACTGACTTGTGTTCCTCGGAGCCCAGATAATTCACCCTTGGAAGGAGGGGCAGGTCCGTCACTACACCCTGGCAGTGCTTGTGTGGCCCTCTGAGAGCAGCTCCTGCCCCAAATGTTTTGCTTCCAAGCTTCAGCATTGACTGTGGCCAGGAAAAGTTTGTTGGGAGGGCTCCCAGCTCTCCCTGGGAGCAGAAGACAGAGGGAGGATAATGAATGGAGCTAAAAGGTGAGAGGTGTCTGCTAGTTCAGCTCTCCCTTGGTTAAGTTCTCCCTCCTTGATCTACCTAGTTCTTATGTAGAGTCAGTCCTCTGTTTCCTTTCAATTAGAGCTCCATCCTACTTTTCTGTCTCTTCCAGTTTGTGGATTTTAATCCTCTCTCAAGTCTGTTTCTCTTGAATTTCTTCTTTGCTTTCGTGACTCAGGACTTTTTTTTTTCCTCATTTCCTTCATGTTATGTCATTTCTTGTGACTGGAACAGTGTCCTCCTTTTCTGAAAGGAAACATCAGTCCAGAAGGAGGATTAAAGGGGATTTTAAAATAAATTCATTGGGAGTCTCAACCCCTTCCAGAAACTGGAGGAAAATGGCAGCAAATTTCAATCCTAGCGAGCTTTATTTCTCTATAGTATAATATAATTCATATTATCTATTTAATATCTATATCATTATCATTCAATATCTATAAAAGCATAAAGAAAAGGCAGCAGTAGGGATTAAAAAAAATCAAATGCCCTGTAGAGGATATAAAATTAAACTTCAAAACACTGTAGAAGAGGAGGAAGGGCCCAAGTAGCAGGCTATTTGGAAAAACCAGCTTTGAAAATATCTAAAATAAAGCCAAAAGATGGATGACACTCCCCCAAACCAGCAGAAGAGAAGCCCCTCTAGGCCAGTTTAAGTGAATAGGTTAGGAGCTGAAGAGGAAGGGAAGGTTAAGCAATTTTTGTTTATGTTGTATGCAGAAAGAAGAAATAATCACACACTTTCCTCTGGGTAAAGGGGATCAGAGAGACACTGACAATTTGATTGTATTGCTCAGACAGTGTTTAAAAATACACAAACAATCTCTCAGCTTTCTCCTCAAACTTCCTCTCTGTCTTTAAATAACCAAAAAGCCCACAAAACCACCACAAAATATAAATCTCAAAAATGAGCCCTCAAATTGACAGTCTTCTTTAAACTTACTCTTAGGGGTTAGATCATAAATTCTCTTCTGCTATAATGAACATGATTAAAACCATAAGTATTTCCTTCTATACCACCTTGAAAAGTAAACAGTTCAATGGAGAACTCTAGTTATAAAATGTTCCATGCTCTACTCTCATTTAACCCTGCATTTCATACCAGCTACAGCTGCTATTACCAGGAAAAGATTTGTATAACCTCTGTCCAATTCCCACAAATGTAACTTTTTCTGCCACCAGTGTAGACCTACAACTTGTGGCATGGTCCCAGTGCCTTGAAGACTTATGAACTTGTCTTGAAAGAAAAGCAGAACTGAATGAGATTTTGATAGGAAAACGTCAATAAATTAATGATAAGTCACAGCAAGAGACACACCACATTTAGTTTTTTCTTTGTCATAAGCATGGTGATCATCATCCTGCCCCAAGGACTATTTTCAGGTTATTGGAATCTGCCTAACTTCCAACTGACAAAGCAACGTTATTTATTTATTTATTGAGGCAAATGATGATTTGCATTTGTTCTTGTGTGTAGCAGTCTCTGCTTCCCTGCATATTTCAGCTGTCACCTTAAATGTTCTGCCTTGGGCCCCTGCAGCAGTGTGGATTGGTGCACTGGAAACAAGGAATGCTTCTTCCAGTTACACACCTGAGCAAGAAAGGGAATGGGGGAATCTTTCTTTATGACCTGTAAGAGAAAGGTTTCTGGTTCCCTGCTCACAGTGAGCCAAATGGTTTTGACTCCAAGACAGATTTGATTCTGAAAGTGATGAAGAAATCTCAGACAAAACAATGGCTTTTAATTTATTGATGTGTCAGGTTGTTCCCGTGTCAGAATTGTTCCTTCTGCTTGGGCACACTTTTTTCTGTTGCTGGTAGAATGTTGTGTGTATAAGACTAGTGCATATTACTAATATTAGGGTACTCAAGACTTCTCTCCTTATCAAATAATCAAATTCTAGGTTTGCCTCTTCAAACCTCGATGCTTAATTTTGCTGTGTATTTTCACAATGCCACCTTAGTGAGCTGATTGATTTGATTTGAGTTCTAAATGTTGTTCTGCAGAAACAGGGCAATTGAAGATCTCTATGCCAGGCTAGAGAAGCAAAGACCAAGGTGTGTGCCCATTCCCTGGTAGGCCCTGGGTGTGTCAGAGCCATGTGTTCAACTCCAGAGACCCCTGATGGGATGCTCAGCTCTTACATGGTACCAGTTGCTAATGGGAACTGCCCTTGCAGAATTCTGCTCAGCATAATAAGGTACACACAAGAATAAAACCAGCTCAGCTTTATTATGTGACTTGCATGGCTGGCAATGAATAGAGGGAAGGCACACACCTTCATGAAGAGAGAAATTTAATATAGTCTCTTCCAGGAGTTGCACCGGTGGGAATGAAAGTTTATTTCAGCATTCCAAGGGCAATAAAAATCTAAATTTAAACTCAAAATGTACTCAAAAGAGTACCCAGAGGCTCTGTACTGTTCAAACTTTGTTTAGGTCATAACTGCTTATGTAAAGTTACTTTATACCAGCTAGTTAGGCTTTATGTTTCTGAGCAGGATCTCTGTTACAGGAAAGGCAGAGCAAGGGGGGATGCACCTGAACGCTCAGCTCTGCTCCACTATTGCATTTAATTCAGCTCCTTACTGCTCAGAGCAGAGCTGTGTGGAGATCTGTAGCTCTCAGCCCTCATTGTGCAGACACCTTTAAATCTGTTCTGATCCATTCCCAGAGTTAGACATCTCAGATCTTTGGGGTTTGAGGCAGGTGTGAAAGGGAGAGCTGAGGAGGATGCCAGGTGGAGGTTTGCTGCAGCAGGTAAATGCCTGCTAGTTATAAACTCAGATTATTGAGAGACTGAGTATGAGCAGTAACCAGGTGTGGCCAGGGGGCCCTCAGTTCAGAGTTTCACTGGTCCATTGTGAAATCTCTCAGCCTCACTTAGCAGAACTGAACTTTTCAGCTTTTCTTGGAGCAGATACTGATGGGAGTGGCCCCAGGATGTAAAAAGTGCTGTCTCTCTGACTTCTGTAACAGAAAACTGTAAATTTTCAAGCATGTCAAATACAGCTTTGGGGTAATAATTAAAGTTAGCAGCCATGTTTGTTTACTCTCAGTTTGTTCATTCTTTGAAATAGTTCTGCTGTGGGAAGCATGCCCAATATTTAAGATATTTGATATCACAACAAAGATTGAAGAAGACAAATTTACATAAAAATACCACTTAATATTCGGGAAAGGTTAAAAAAAGTTTCAATATGTTGGAAGACTAATATGCATAAGATGTAATCTCCAAAACTGACAGTCTCTAAAAGTACAGATAAGTACACAAAAAACCCAGCTGAAGAGAAATCCTTGCATTTTATAAACATGATATATTTACAGATCATCTGTGTCTCTTAATAAAGGTTTCAGCTTTTTTTTTTTTTTTCTGCATCTCTCCAGTCCCTCTCTCCCATCAGCCCCTGTGCATTTTCCTGGCCTTTCCAGGTGTACTTAGACCTCCTCTTCTTTTGATACCTGTTTCACCATGACTACTGCATCCTTATAATTTCCTACACTTTTTGCATTCACTGGCATTCAGCCATTAGCATTGCTAATTTTTTTCCCAGTCTCATAGTAGTGTTTTATTACAGTTAAAGTTACAGTCCAGTCCTTAGTGCACTGAAATTCCCACTAGTCAGTTTTCTTTTGGTGAGTACACACTCAGAGTTTCCTGTGATGTCTGTTGTTGTCCAGGTTTCCAGCTGTCAGAGCCACAGCTGACTCAGCTTTCCTGAAAACTCCATATAATTTATTTTCTGTGACTATCCCACTTCACACACACTACATTTGTAATTTCCTTGTTGGTTTTATTAAAGCATTTTTACAAGATTGTTTGTCTTCACCAAAATGGCTTTCCAGCCATGAGCAAATGTTAGCTATTCCTAAAATGTATGCATGCATGTTTCTACAGTACTTGCCACCATGATCTTAAAAGATAAATATTTACCACTCAGTAGAACTGTTACTTTTAACTGTGGATGTGCTAGAGCCTTTTGTTGCTGCCTTGGGTTGTATTCAGATTGGACAAACATCTAGGTGTTTCTTGTTCCTCCCAACTTTATTTAGGCATTTATGAGAAAAAAAGAGAATTTTACTTCTCTTAGTTTCTTTTACATGTGTTATTTTTAGCTCCAGTCTTAATAGTGTGAGCACTCTGGAAAATACAAATTTTCAAAGCAGATGAAACATCAGTTACAGCCTTAGAGGCTTCTCTGGGACAGAGCTGTTTCCTCTAACTCACTGAAGACATTGCTTCAGGGAGCAAAAAATATATTTGATCTATTTGTTCTCCATGGCACTTCATTATTTGGCTTCCTTGAAAGACCCAGTTCAGGAGTGGTTGCTCCTGACAGGAGAGTGGCTGCAGTCCAGGTGAGGAACCTGGCTGTGGTTCTGGGGTATGTGACACAAACATTGGCCAGGTAACACTGCTGTTACATGGCAAACAACTTCACTCGTTTGCTATACTGATAATTTAAGGCTGTTGGTATCATAATCAAATGCTCATTTTTTTTAGCTGCATGGCTTGCAAATATTAGCAAGAAATCCAGATTTTTGGCTTCTTCATAATTACTGTGTGGTCTTTACATTGCATGTTCTTCTCCATAATCTCACTGACTTCTTTTTACTCACAGGACCAGCAGTGGCAGCTCCCTGTCTTTTAGATTTATTACCCAAGAGTGAACACACACAAGAGAACTGCACAAATGCAGCCATGTGCCCAAGGATGGCACAGATTGGCAAAGGCCTGGGTCATTGTCCTACCAGCCACATGCACATTTTGCCAGGACTTCATAACACCTTTTGGTTTTATGTGAACATGTGCAGTGTATGCTGCTACCTGCACAGTCCCCAGGAAATGTATAGAGAAGATGCAGTTATTACTTACCTTTAAAAATTGCAGAGCTCCTAGAAAAAGATATAAATTCAGCTTTAGTATCTTTCCCCTTCTCTTAAATAATATTATAGTAATTAAATTTTAATATGTAAGTTCTTTGTAGGTCATTAGTGGTCTAACGCTGCCTATATGTGCCTGATTCAGAAAACAATTCAGTCCATAATCTCATAATGTTGATTCTACCTGGCAGTTTTATTTGAACTTAATTTCTTTTTCGCCTAATGCTGTTACCCCAAGAGTTATGAGACAGGCATCAGCTGACAGCACCAGGGGAAGGATAGGTATTGACAATAGCATAAAAGCAAAAGGGGAGGAAAAAGAATAGCTATTGTAGCATTTATCAGTATTCTATTAATAGTCTGCTCAGACACAACTGTG
Source organism: Notiomystis cincta (assembly GCA_013398075.1). NCBI lineage: Eukaryota > Metazoa > Chordata > Aves > Passeriformes > Notiomystidae > Notiomystis > Notiomystis cincta. The sequence goes on along the minus strand of VZRX01000702.1, from coordinate 32,392 downwards.
GAATAAAACAGACATTCATACTGCAATTTCTTGCAAAGGTTGAAGCTATTCATCTGCATGGTTACAAGGCAGAAGTCTAAAGCTTGCAGGTATTATAGCTGTTTCATTGTATTGTTATAATCAGAAGAACACCTTAAAAAAGCCATTGCCTTAGGTGTAAATACTCTACCCCATTGCCTTTGGAAGGAATGCAGATACAGACAGCCATCCTTCCCAGAGTGCTTTTTAAAATAGTGTTTTTACAGTTAAAACTGTAGCCAAATATTCCAAGCAGGGAACAGGGCCAGCAGTTCAGGGCTCAACTGACCATCCACTGAAGTGGACAGAAAGCCTCTTGCTGTGTTTCCATGGGTTTTTATGGTTTCAGTGAAGGAGAATGTTTCCACTGTGTGTAACCAGGTCGAGAGAAGCTCCACAAGAGCTTTTCTTCTTCTCTACTGTAGAAGAGACTGGAACAACAGGGTGGGAGAGGGGCCCTGAGACAGCTGCCAAGGAGTTCAGAAACCCACCGGACCTGCTGCTCTGGGAGGGACTCTGATATCCATGGAGACCTGGGTGATCCTGATCCCAGCTGGCAGCTGTGCTCTTCCCTGAGTTCTCTCCCAGTGCCCCCGTGGAATGCACACAGAACCAGAACTGGAGCTCCCAGTTTGGGTGGTGGGCTGGTTCCAGCCCAGGTGACTCTGCTGTCCTGAGCCAGCTGCGTTAGGAGCTCTCCAGGTGAGACATCTGACTCGGCCTCTGCAGGTGTCTCATTCTGTCTCCTTGATATTACAGAGCTCTTAGGGCAGCTGCTTTCTTAATTAGGCACCTCATCAAGTGTGGTCTGCTAGGGGAATGACCTTGGGCTTTGTTGCATAGAGAGTTTTAAGGGCAAACTTGTGCAGACAAAGTAAGAGGGAATGAAACTAAAGAAAAGAAAACCAAACCAACAAACCACACTAAAAAGCAAAAACCACACACAAAGAAATGGGTCAGGCACTTGTTGGTTTTAGCCTTAGTCAGCCTGTGACCTATTTCTACTTTTCTAGGTGGGCATTACACTTACAAACTGAAACAAAGTTAACATTTTCTTTCAAGTTGATACCCTTAGATTTTTGTCTTAATATAAAGAGCTCACTTCTTCCTTTGCTACAATGTGATTGTTAAGCAAGGAGAAGGAATTACAGTGAACAGTGCAGGTTGTCAAAGATGGCATTTCAAAAGGTCCAAAACACTCCTCAGAATTGGTTGCAGTTACCCAACAATTTCCTCAAGAAAAATGGAGAAATAATTAAAAATGCTTTTTACATACTCAAACATTTCGTTGTCGTGTTAGTGAACTAGTCTGTTTTGGTTCAAGTTTTAAAATGCGTAGAGAGGATTAAAAATTACTCATCCCCAAACATTTTAAATTTCAAAAATTAGTTATTATGTTAAAATTCTTATTTTAAAGCCTGGTTGAGAAAATGCTTAGTATATTTTACTTATTTAGAAAAGCTGTGTTTTCCTACAACTGTTTAAAGTAATGGATTTGTTCTTTTGAGAAATCTTGGATTCTGAAATTAAAACTTATTTGATTTTCCGTTGGAATATTTTATTGTTGCATAGTACAACAGAGGTAGTTAACTGGGATCCTTTATAGAACCTATTTAATCAAAATATTAGGGCACTGAAGTGGGTTCAGATGGCAGCAGAGAGCACTTGCCATGTTCAGGATTCTTGGCAGAGAAAGGAAGAAGAAAAACATATCAGTATTCCCATGTGTAAGATGTAGGTATTATTCTTCTATGTGTTTTACATCATGGGCTCTCCTCTAGTCAGTTGTGTAAGTTTAGATTTTGCAAACTGAGTGAGAACATTTAAAGTGCTGCTTTCAGGTGGAATGGTTTTCCATGCTTAAAAGTTACAAGTGATGACTGGATTGGATTTCTAAGGGCAAGCAGTGTTTGGTAACTCTGTAATAATTTCTCTGATGTCTCCTCCTTTCTGCTGTCCTCACCAGCCAGCCCTTGAAAGGAAATATTTTGTGTGCACGTTTCTGTTGTCTGCCTCGTGTCAGAAAATGCATGTAAAATGCTACCCAGTCTGACACCTACTTTGTCTCCAGTGTTTTCCTTGTGTAAATGACTTCCCAGCTGCATGGAAATAGGAAAAATGTCTCCTGTTTCAAACAAAACTTTCAGCTTTCTGGAGGTTATTCTTGAAGTCAATGGGAGGGACTCTAATTGCACTTGTTTTATGTGAGATGAACCAGCTCGAGAAAGTCTGAGAGATTAACTTAGTTCTCCTTTATTTTAGTGAAAGTTTCTGGCAAGCAAAATGCATTGATGAAATGAAATTAACCCCTCCACCCCTGAATCACATAGGAGAGATTTGCAAAGCACTTGTTTTCATCCAGTTTTATGAATATTGAGATTTCCACTTCTCAAAGTTCTAAGAGGAAGCTTTAGTCTTTTTGGCAGCTGAAGTAAAAGGAGGCACTGCTGTAATAATGAATGAAGAATTTAAAATTTAACATTAAAAAGGTGAAAAAGAAACCCAGTTACAAAAGAGTAAGCTCTGTTGAATGCACTTTTTTATTGCAATATTTTAGAAAAATCGCTTACTAAAGATTTTTTTAACACAGAAGCAAAAGAAAATAATTCCCTGCTATGACATGCTTTACCTTTGCAAAGTTCCTGGGCTGTTGACAGGTACAAGAAGACATGTGCTACACTTACATGCTATTAGTGCAGCAGGCTTTGAAAAATGTCTAATGCATTGGCATATCTGACAATTTAGGGTATTAGTTAACAGTAAGGCTCTGTAAATAGAGGGAATTTTAGCTCAAACTTCTGACTTGAGCATTCAGTCAACATCTGCAGTACAGGGCTGAACAACAAATAATGTCATTTTATGCTATAGAGATGGAAGTTGGCATTATACAGTGTGTATGGCTCAGCCCTAGAGCAATGGTAATTGCAATGTATTGAAGTTTTGCATTGTAATAAAAATAGACCCCATTAGTGGATACCATTTATGTCATTAGTATTTAGTGGCTGTGTGTTGCAGCTTTTTTAGTGCTCATAAAACTGTCTCTGCTTGCAGATATGTGACAGCACTGATATAAATTTAAATGTTTAGAAATCCATAAGACATAAAATATAGATAGTAAATAGGGGCATAACATTATAGACAGAACCTTAATAATTTGGCACCCAAATGTTTATATATTTGCATGTCTAGTGCAGAAATTAGCATAATGGTGCTCACATTTATACTGCAGATGAACTTGATTAAACAAAGAATAACAAGTGAATTAACACTGAGGCACATCATGCAGAAGCAGCAGAGAATCCTTTCAGGTACCCAAAAGGGAATTTGTGATGTTGAAAGGTACATCCTCCTCATACATCTGGTGGGATATTGATTTTTCTCTTTATAGACTTTTTACTAGTTACAGCACCTGTTCCACTAACTAGTATTACAGTTGTTCTTAAGAAGTGATTATGTTAATTAAACAATAAAAAAGATAATAAGGTTGTTAGGGAACCCTAAGATAGAGATTGGTTGGCACTAATTTAACAGTCATGGGGCCAGCCAGCACAGGGAAGGTCATATGGTGTCTAGCCCAAAAGAGCAATATCTTGTCAGAAAATTGGAGGCTGGTGTGAGGCAGGGAAGGAGCTGGCTGAGGAAAGGCTTCTTTGGAGGATGGGGTGGGAAGGAGTCCAGGAATATAGCACAGGAGGATTTCCTTAAATTCCAGGTGTTACATGAGACAAGTGTGCAAGTCACAGTTTGGGCTCCCCAGTGCATGATTTTTGTTCAAGAAATTTGGAGGCTTGTTTGATTTCCATGCACCAGATCTCTGGGAAAGCTGTCTTCTTTCTTTGTTTTAAGGAATGTCACTTGATTTCTGCTGGCAGTTCCTCTAATATCTTTAAGAGGTTCCCACAGAGTTGACTTTTCCTTAGGAAGTTCCCACCATGGTTGATTTTCCTTTAGGAGACTTCTCTTTGTGCTTTACTGGCCCTGGTTTCTGTGCCAGTGATGGATTTGAAGCAAGAGATTCTGAGACTTGTCCTCTGCACACTCCGTGCCCATTGTCCTCAGCTCTGACCTTTCCATCCTGGAAACACCCTGGAGGTTTGTCACAGAGCTCTCAGGGGATTTGGAAATCAAATTATACAGCACTAAGGGAGAACACAGAAAACTGTAAAAACACTTCAGGCATTAGGAGTGAAGTGACAGCAAGCAGTGTTAGAGTATGAATCCTTCCAATTAATTTTCCTTTCAGAGCACTTTTCATAACATTTTTAATTCTAAGTTTGTATGAATTCTTTGGCAACATTAGTTGTGTCTTTCAAAGGAAAAGAAAACCTTTGATAAACCTTCTGAATCTCTAGACTAAACAGTGATAGTGCCCTGATGTCTTTGAATCCTTGTAGTTGGGAAAGGTGATAGTGGGAATGTACATTTGCAAAAAGCTAGTGGCTTACATTAATAGTTGTTAAAGTTATGAAATGAGATACTTTCCAGAAGCTCAAGTAATAAGCAGAAGCAAAACATAAGCTTTTTGTACAGTGAATATAAATAATTCTTTCTGTGGCTCCTAGTATTTCTTACAATCTAATTATGGAAAGTGTTAAACTGAAAATCATATTGCTCCTTAAAAAACATATCTTTGTCTGTTTATCCGTACAAAACAGACCAAAATGTAAATCTGTAAAATGCTTTCCATCTTCAAAGCAGCTATTTATATTCATCTAAATTCTGAAATCTTTTTGAAACTTCTGTTTTTATTTCTGATTGTGGGATTTAGTGTCACTGCTTAGCACATTGAATGCTGATGGCTTTGAACATACAGTATGGCACAAAGCGATAACTTGTGCCCACTCCCCTGCTGAGAGGCAATTCTAAAGGAAAAGTGGTTTTTATGCTGGAGTTTTGGCTGATTTTAGAATTAGGGGAAATATTAAAGAGCATAACAAAATATTTTAATTCCTCTACACACCACTAAATTGTTTGTTACATTATTTATCCAAGTAAGAGCAGAGGCTGCTTTCTGAAACTACTCTTCACTTAGAATTGTACTAAACTCACTGAGTCCTAATACAGGTGACAGATAAGTTTTGCAGTAAAGTGTTATTCTTGACTGGGTCTGTGCACACTTACCAAAAGTATATGTAAAGTGAGAAGAATATTAGAATGATACAAGAGAAATGGGCTCCCTAAAATCTATTTTGTCATAAGGTAGAAAGCAAAAGACTGGTTTTCTGGTAAAACCTGGATGAACCTGAAAAAATGCCATACTTCAAGGTATTTCTATTGGAATAATTGGATTAACTGTAGTTACCACAAAACTTGATATGAAATCTGAGTGTAGCATATTCCCTTCAGCAGGACAAGTAGATGCAATGTTTTGAATTGGAAATGAATGTTGAGTTGGTGATACTTGAAAGTACCAGTAGGACTGTGCAAAGCATGTTTTCGTTGTGTTTTTTCCTGTATTTTCTGACATCTCCTTTTTAAGTTCACTCTTGTTCTGACTGCTGGCTGATACCTGGTATCTGGCTGCTCTCTGTACTGCTGTCTTGCAGGTAGAGACTGTATCATCCTGGATTCTTATGGGGCATTCAGCCTTATTAGATTACCCAAATTACTACAGATAACAGCTGAGATGCCTTAGAGGAGTTTAATAGGAAAGCTCACCCAACAGCTCTGCTGTTCTCACTGCTTCTTATTGCTTTCATAAGGAGTGAGGGAGATTATTGAAAGAAATATTTATAAAATATCCAGTGCAGTGCAGCTGAACTCCAGGTTTATGCCAAATTAGGTGTTGAACCTGAAGGACCTCGGGCATCTGCTGCAGTGCAGATTACAGGTCACTGGGTGACCTCACACTTGTAGTTGGCCTCCTCCTGCTTTGTTTAATCCATCTACAAAATTGAGAAAAACAAGGACCTCCATGAAGAAACAGGTATGCATCTGGGCACTTCTGCCCTGAGTAAATAAATTACAAAGAAGGCAGAGGCTAAGCTGAAGGGATAATAAAGAGGAAATATAAGTCTCTCTGTCTCCTACACACATTTGTCATTAACTTAGTGCTGTGCTGTGTTTACATTTATTGGGCGTGTTTTGTCTCACTGGACTTCCAGCAGAACAGATCTGGGGTCATTGTCTTCCCCGGCAATTCAGGGCATGAGAAGCACTATGTGGTGAGGTTTATTGGAGGGAACACAGGCACAGGCTTTAGTGACTTGTGAATGAATCAATAGATCATGTTCCTGTAGGTTTCTGAATTGGCTCTTTCATTAAGAATGGAATTGGACAGCAGAAGATTGATTTCTGTGGCAAATCAGAGGGGTTTTATCAGACCTTCATTTAAACTCTGGGGTTTTGAACTCAAAAAGCTTCATCAAAAATATTATACAGGATTTAAACTGCAAAAAGGATTATAAATAGTTTAAATGTCCTTTTTCAGAAGACTTTTTTGAACTCAGAATTACATAAGACCTGATCTTTAGCAATGTCCAGAGCTGACTAAATGAGTGCAAAACTACTAAGCTCCCACTGCTGAGCATCATGGCTTAGAGTACTGGATGTGGTGTTGGTTAAAAGATATTTGGAAGGGCAAACATTCACAAAGAAATGTTACTGCTAAGGTTATAACTGAGAAATGTACTGCTTAGAGCAGCTCTTGACAATAAAGTGTGCCATGTGATTACTACACAGGTATGGAGCAGTCCTAAGTTTTGGCAGAGAGCTGTTTGATTCTGCTTATTTTTGCAGCCTCACCATGTGGCTGTGAAACTCTGAAGAAACTTAACTTTACAGATGTGGTTTGTCTAAAAATTCTTTTCCTGCATGGCACATCCAGGCTTACTTGAGTGTGGTAGTGCACCTTGACAGTGTTGTTTTAGGACAGTGTAATTCACTTGTAGATAAAACTGTGTTCATCTTGGAGCCCGGGCTTTAGGTTCGGGTATGTGCCTTTATGGCTTCCTGAATCAGTTTTACTTTCACGGACAGACAAGTGCTGCACACACATTTTTTAATTTTTTCATAGACTCATCAAGTCAAAATTTCTGTTTCCAAATCCTCAGGGAGATGGAGAAACATGGATGAGCCACAGTGCTGAGTCTAGAAAAAAATTAGCTGAATCTAAATCCAGAGCAGCATCAACAGTGCAACTTAGAAGCACAGAGCTTTATTAAGAATTGATAATTTGCCAGGCATTACTCTCCACATAGACAATGTTGTAAGATGTTGGCTATCAATAAATTGCCACATTTTCCAAAACAATTTATCACAAATAAATATTTTATCACAAGATGTGTCACCCCTTACATCAACTTAGCTTTAGCTTGTATGTGCACACCTGCAGAGGATAAGGGTGTTTTCTGGTAATTCTCTTCAGAGGCAGTTACATTAGTTTTCTAGTAATTGCTATGTATTAATTACCTGTTACCTACCTGTAGAGGGTTTATGAATTATTCATGGTTTGGTGCAAACCTGAGTTTTGATTCTGCCCTGTTGTCCCCTCGCTGGGGACTTGTGCAGACATCCTCCCTCGCTGACTGTAGCAGCAGGTTTATACCTGAAGGGTGCCCATGAATGCTACACAAACAGAATTACAATGTTGCTGCTCGGGTGCAGTGATTGGTGCTGGTGATACAGGGCCCTGGTGGGGGTTTCTAATTCAATTTTCTGTTATACAATGATAATTTGTGCTCTTGCTTTTGCATTGTTGTGTTGCAGACACTGTCAGTCAGGGGCTTATTAAATTTGGGCAAACTCTGCAGGATCTAGAGGTCTGGGTAAGACACCCAAAGTAGTACCCAAAACTACTCCAGTAATTTTTCAGAGCTTAACGAGAAGCGGAGTTTTCTTTTCTCTCAGTGTTTTCAGGCATAAATCTTTCCCTTTCCAATGGTGTATCAGTTTTTGGAAGCTGCCTTGTCATTCAGGAGTAGGAGGCAGCAAGCTGGAGGTGTGTGTTTTCTGTCTAGAACAGAGCATTCCTTGGTTGGGATGAACATCAGGAGATGTCTGTGAGGAGTTTTCCCAGGCAGGGATTTAATACTGCCTTTGGTGTCCAGGGGAGAATGCCTTTCAGCTGTGTAGGTTTCTCTGAAGCCATTGTTAATGTGATAGCCATAATTAATGGTCTGTCACACCAGAGGGTAAGAAAGGAGTAAGACACTGATCCTTACTCATTGTGGTGTTTACAGAAGGGGTTATGCAGCTCTCACTGGAGACAAACCAATGGCTGTCATACTGTTCTTGTGCTCAGTAAAGATGAATTAGTGTACATTATTTATTTTGATTTTCACAGGATCCATTGCAAAGCACATCCAGAAATGGAAGACCTTTATTCTTTCTTACTCATGAGAAAGATCTGTCAAGTCAGTGAGTGGTTTGATTGAATGAGAGCAGTGAAACTAGTCCATGGTGGAAGATTTTTAAAAAGAGAGGTGAGTGACATTTTTTTTTTTTTTCAAAATTTGACTGTGCTTACATGGCAGAAAATGTGAAATCCAGTAAGTGGGTTGCCCAAAAATTAGAACCATCCCTCAGAGGTGTGGGAAGGTGCTCTCTGTGTTAAACAAGTCATCATTTCCCTATGAGTGTGTCACAAAAAGGAGTATATTTGGGTCTGCTCAGGAAGAACAGAGATGTCCTTGATTCTGAACTTTGATGAATCTTTCATGGTAAAAAGACTTGCCAAGGATGGGACATAAGAATGCAATGGCTTGCACATTGCTGAGTGGTGGAACTGCACATACCTTTGATGAGTGCAGCTCATTGGGATTGTGGTGTACCAGCACCCCAGGGACCAAAAGATGGGCTGCCAAAGCCCTGTGTGGAGGGAAGGACACATCAGTGAGTGGGGATGACAGCCTGACAAGTTCAGTTGAGAAGTGGGGTAATAAATGTGTGGGGTAATAAATGCTGGTGTAAGGCACTGGGATGATGGATTTTCCACTTACAGATTAACACTGGAAGTATTTCAATAGGATGTTTTTCACTCAAACAGGAGTTGTGGGACTGATATAGAAGTAACTAAGTAAAAATCTCATATAAGAGATCAGACCAGAATGTCTGATGGCCCCTTTAGATCTTAATAAAATTTTAAATGTTAAACTTGGAACCTCTTTATATTAGATTTGAATAGCAGTTCTTGGTGGACTTCTCAATATCCCAGGTGGCATTGAGGATTCTCAATATCCCAGGTTTCAATGGGATTGTATTTTGGAGGAGCCCATGCTGCATGCCTGAGGACACTTGGCTTTATAATCCTTGCTTGTGTAATACAGATTGCCAGAGTGGACCCAAGCAGTTAAAAAAGACAAATGTGTTGTGGATGAAAAGGAAAGGAGAGTCTGTGAATACTAAAAAAGCATCAGACTGTCATAGAAGGATAATATTGTCTTTTGGCTTCAGTTCCACAGATGGGTGTTTAAAGCCTTCATGTAAATCCTGCTGAAGGGAGAGGCTGAGGCAGTTCCTCTGACATCAGTGGGGTCATTTTGAAGAGGGTTAAATGATTCTTAGTGGACTGGGACAGAGAAGAATACTGATGGTTATCTTTTGCATCCAGGGCTCTTTTTCAATCCCTGATAAAATTTGAACCATAAAGGATAGTACAAAATAGGAAATTGAAGAAATAAAAAGATCCAGAATGAAAATTTTGGCTCTTGAGGCTAACCAGAGGAAGGGGAAAACATATAAGCCTAGGAAGTGCACATGGAAGTAGTCCCCAATTAGTGATATTCATCACTAATTAGGGATGACAATCACTGTGGAGCCATAGGGTGGAATAGGAGTAGGGTCTTTACTGAAATTCCCCAGGCTGAAATAATGCCACTTCTGTCTGCAGAGAAGTATTTGCCAAAGCTTGTTTTTTGGGTTGATATTTTGTTAAAACAGAACACCCAACCAGCAATGTTGAACTATTTTAATGTTCATAGACAGATGTTTAAATTAATTTTAAAAAAAAAGATTAATTTTGATTTTTCTGTGTAGAAAAATAAATAATTTCTGTTTAGGAGGTAATGTTAAAGTGAAAAATTAAACATTTACCCAAGCTGGAATTCCTTTGTCATTTCATTTTGTGGAAACATTGAGTCCCTTAGGCATTTACAGTGTTTGGAAATGACTGTGTTACATGGAACCCTGGGTTACTTCTCAGCTCAGGTTCATAGGTTGGAATGGGCCATAAATAACACAGAATTAGCTGAAGACCATAGCAATGAACTTTTTTTATGGCTTGTTATCATATTCTAAATACTAAATGGTTCTGTCAAATAGTCTCAGAGAGATTTGACAGCTGACCCACAGACAGTGCACTGCCTTTGCTTACATACTTAAGCTACTAGTGTTTCTAGGAAGCTATAGCTTATTAATTCATTATTATTTTATTGATGTTCAATTGATGTCTGATTAAATATAAATTAGACACTTGGTAGTAATAATAATGTAAGAGGATGAGGCAGGTGAGATTCCCCCAGGATAGTTTGTAATGAAGCTTCAAATTTTTAATAATCTTAAACGCATAAATAAATTATTACGGGTGAAACAAATGCAAAACTACTGAAATAAGCTATAAAAATGTTAAGTGGTGGTGAAGAGACACATAATCTGCTGGGAGAAGTGTGTGATAACCTGCATTTGGCACTAAGTCACGTTGGTCAGAATCATCTCTCCCCACTCCTTGCAATCCTTTCATATTTAGGTGTGTATGTGCCCCTCCTATGCCATTATTATGCTGCACCATCCTGTTCCCAGCCATTCTGCTTTGCCTGGGAGCAGTGTTAATTTAATGCACTCAGGTGACCCCAGAGGCACTGGGATGACACGGCAGCAGCAGCCCAGAGTGCTGCAGTGATTCCTGCTGTTAGCAGAACTGCCGGCGACTCCGGGAGCTCTTCTGGACAGTTGTCTGTGGACTCTTCAGGGAAAAGTCAGGGGGAGCTGTCTCTTTGACCACACTGTCAGTGTTGAGAAGGGCACATCCTCTCACTTAGCTATATCTTTCATCTTTTCCTTGGAAGACAATTTCCCAGGTGCTCCTCTGTTTTTCTTGAAGAGTTAGCAAGGAGACCATAAGTGTCCCTTAGATAAGAGAAGAAAAAAAGAACTTACCCTTATGTAAGGAAAGAAGGATGTAGACAAGGAGAGGATTCTGACAGTTTATTTGCTGGTTTGTTTGGGGTTTTGGGGTCCTCAATATCCTGCAAAGATTTTAAGAGATCTGAAAACAGCCATATCTTCAGTAAAAACAGCACCATTAGCCAGCCTTGAAAGACAGAGAGATCTCGAGGCAATACTCAGTATCTGTTTGACTCACCACAGTGGGAATTGCAGAAACCCAGCATTTTGTAAAAGCTGCTGATAATTTGAAGAGTTAAGTCATGCAGCAGGTTAATAAATGTAAAGAAGCTTAGTTCCTAAAACTAATTTTGCAGTATTTCCATCAGCAGAAGTAAGGGATACACAAAAGTATGAAGATCTGGCCCTGTGACCATAGTCACTGGTTTAGTGACTTTCACCTAAAATTATATGCCAGGAATTTCATGGTTAGTGAATGGCCAAAGGGTTGCAAACTAGAAATTTGGCTCAATAAAAGGTACAGAAAAAGACAAATATGCTGCTTTTCTGATATGAGAGACCTTGGTTGCTAGGAGGAAAGCATTCAAGTGTTTGCTTATGTTTTGCTGGGGTGTTAACAGTGTAGAATAAACAGATAACACCACGCCTCTTAAATAACATTTTTTTCAATAGTGAAGCTATTCCCTAATGAAGAAATTGCAGTAATCACATTTCCTTAAAAATAAGGAGTTATGGTATCTATGTAATTAAAGTACTGTATTTTTCCAAACACAAATCTGCTGGCAAATACATTTTTGTATATTTATGTAATTGGAGATTTTGAAATCAACTTGTTGTTGAAAAACGGAAAATTGCTGCCTCTCCATATTGGGGTAGGGAGAGAGGAATCATGTGTGATTTGTGGCATCCATAGCAAAATGATGTTCTTTTTGGTAGATATGGTTATTCCTGTGCATCTGCCAGGAGGCTCATGGGTACAGAAAACAGATCCAGCTTGAATCATCCTCCCCTTTTTCCATGATGTGCCAGGCCAGCATGGTCTGGTGGAGCTGTTTGCCAGTTCCTGTCCATGCACTTGCTGTCTTCCCTGGGGAACCACATTAAGCAATTTCTCGGGTCACCAGATGTCTGTGCCTCCTCCTCCGTGTGCCAGCGTAGGCTGGGCTTGGAAGAAGGTGCTGCCCTGCTCTTGATGTTGTTTGCACACTGCCCAGATTTCTTGTGACTCGTGTCAGTGTGATGAAAAGCCCTTCCCAGGCTCTGCTTGCTGCCTTGGATGTAGGAGTGCTGGTAGAGATGAATAAATGCTTTGCAAGATCCCTGCCACTTTCTCATGCAGGAATCAGAGAAGTCTCAAGGCTGGTTTCACACTTGAGGCACCTCTTTTTGCCATTTTCTTGTCCTGCAAGAAAATAAGATACAAATTACTTCAAACACAGCACCTTCTGCTTTAACTTTGATGCAAAGGTCTTATAATTGAGATAATTTATCTGTCTCTGTAAGAACTGAAAGATTAAATAGGCATTAAGCAGGCATTTAAGCTGTTTGGAGCCCAGCGTGGCTCTGCTGTGTGTACATAAAGCTCAGCTCAGGGAATGTAGCAAACATTCTGCAGCCTCCAGAGATACCTACAAATTCGTGGTTCTGTATTTGCCCTTGTCTCCCTTTAAAAGGCTCCTGTTGCTGCACATCTTTATTCAAAGTTACCTCTGGTGAGGCAGAGTGGAGGATAACATTTATAGTAATTGGTAATCAAAAGGAAAGAGGAAACAAAGGAAAAGGCCAATAATGCAAGACAATCATTAAGTGCCAAATATAATTTGTCAAACATGTTCCTTCTAAATTGGATGAAGGCAGCATTTTTTCAGATCAATACTGCCTCAGTGACTCCAGTACAGTTCTGGTAGCTTTTGGCTAACAAATAGGAAGAATTGGTATGTCCTGTGTGTAAACATTAAGATCAAAGAACTTAGTGGATTAATAGACCTTGACTGTGGTCAGATATTGCTGTAAAACTGGGATTGGCAATGTGCAAGGGTCGAAGCTGAAATCACACCCATGGCCTGATTAACTGTGAGCCAGCCTTGTAGGTCAGCACAGCCAGAAGTTCAGAGCTCCACAGCAAACTGAGCTCAGTAGTAAATATTATCAAGGTACCATGCCTCGTTCTTGGTGATCTTAGTGGGAAAACATGTATTGAATTCATTCAGAGTTTGAGCTGCCTGTCAGAGGAAGTGCATTAAGTATTTAACCCATCTGTTGCCCATGTTTATCCACACACCTTACCCAGCCTGACACATTTAATTATCAAATAAGGTGTTCTTGCTGCAACTTATACACTATTATATCCTTTGCCAGTGTTACTGTGGGTCAGATACTGTGTTTTACTTCAAAATACATGGTGGGAATAGAAATGCAGGTGTCATACAACAGAAAGGTAACCTCATAACAGAAAATGGCATTTCAAGTAAAGTTTCAGAGGGGGAATGATGTTCTGGGCATTTCCTGGAACAAAACATCGCAGTAGCCTGCTGACAGAAGCAAGCAGCTCGTCATTCCTTAGCTGGTGTTCATGAGCCCTCACTGTGCCATGGGAGCCCCTGGCTCTGGCAGCAGAATTCTACATCTGCAGAGACAAAGCCCTCCTAGTCTAAGCAAATCATAAAAACTTGTCCTGAGTCCCAAGAAACAGTATTTGCACTGGAACTCAGGCATCCTAATTCACAGCAGCACAGCTTCCACTGGAGACCAGACCCAGTGTGCCACTCTGGTATCCCCTGGGAGGAAGGAGTCATCCATACGTGTGCAATACCTACAAACCTCTGCATCTGGCAGCCTCACACCTTCCTGAAGACAGCTCTGCAGCAGGAAGGAGCATCACAGCTGCATTTTTCATCAGGAGAATATGCTAATTTTTGCTGCAACAACTGTATATTACCTGACAATTGTTCTCTCCAGTCTCTTGGGTTCACTTCATCTGTGGTTGTGTTTAGAATTCCCAAATGATTATGTAAGAGGTAGAAGATACCTGATAATATAACAGCCCCTTTCTGTTTTTTCTGAAGCTGTATTAATATAATTTCTTAGGTGTCATTGCATCTTTCTCAACGTCAATCCATTGTGAATCATGCAGACACAGCAGTGAAAGAACAGAACCTGCTGCAGCCTGTGAGCAACAAGAAATTTCAGCTGGATGACTGCATAAGGGCTTTGCAAGACCGCCAGTAATTTTTTATATTCAGAGTTAAATAGAGCAATAAGATGGAATTTAAGCTTTAGTGCAATGGATTGCAGCTCTTCAGTCAATCAAATTATAGTTCAATCAGTTCATTTTAATCACTTCTCTGGAGAGAAGTAAACCCCTATGTTGAAGAATATGCAGCAATTTTATTGATGGAAAGTTTAATTGTTTCATTTTTCCTTACCGTCTGTAACACACTAGACTTTTAATCAGTGGGAACTGAAGTTATAATGAAGTAAAGTCCACTTTCCACAGTTCACAACTAGCTGAAAATAATTGGGTTGAGACTCCCATCCAGACAGTGTAATGCCTCTGGCATTTTCCTGAAAACTACACTTAATTGCTTTGCTGATGTTGTTAAGTGGTCCTAAGGGGGATGAAGTAGTAAAGCTGCTCACATATGCAGGGAAACAATACACAAAAAATGTCTTACAAGGTCCTTAAAGGAGGGCCAACTAGTGACTAGAAGACAATATATTGCATTTTTCCCCTCCTTTTCTATACCAGACAGAACACACAGGAGAGGTTGGTAAAATAAACTGGAAATTCTATAAACACTAACAGTATTTTTATTTAAGGGCAGTGAGCTTGGGAGCAGAAGTACAGAAAACGTCAAGGCAGAGCTCTTGCAATCAAACCTGCATCTTAAGGCTGGCCCAAGTCACTTGGCATTTTTATGCTGAACACTGGTGAGCTGCTGCCTGTCTTCAGCACCTTGGCCTGAGGAACAGATGTACTCCTGTCCCCAGGGAGGGAGGACAGCTTGCTCTCTGTGCTCTGAAGTGACAGGATGTGAGCCAGCCATGAGCTGAAAGCCTTGTCCAGGCATCAGTGGGACCAGCACATGTACCCTGTAGCCAGAGAAGGAATAACACTTTGGCATTTAGTGCATTCTTAGGAAACCCTCCATGGTTGTATGGCAATTGTTTAAAATGATGAATTAACTGATAGGCTCAAGAATATGCTGATGAAGAAACACATTATTTAATGGAGAAAAATATTTAGTTAGGCTACTGCCCACTGAAATCAGTGTTGGAGCTAGAGCTGTTGTGGGGAAGAGAACTATAGAGCTAATTTAGCTTTTGGGGGGTTTTGTTGGGGGTTTTTTGTCCTTATTTATTTAGATATGTGGGCACAGTAAAGTCTCTCTCAACAGTCTCTCTGCTATTTGTGTAAACTTCAGTATAAGCTTTGTTTATTCTGTTCTTGCTGTTACAGACTCTGAGGGTACAACTACCCCAGTACAACTTTCTAGAAAGGAATGAATATAGGCAAAATAGAGCCAAGCTGAAATCTTAAATGTTCCCTTAACCCTGCATCTGACCCCAGATGCCTTTGAGAGTCTCTGAGTTGGTACCTCAAATTTTGACCTCTTCCAGCACCTGAAATGATGCTTTTTCCACTGAAACAGGCTGAAGTCTAGACAGGACTCAAGTACCTTGACTTGTAGCCCCATGTTAGCCTGACCATTCCCCATGATATTAGTAAGATTTAAGACTTAATTCTCCTATGGTGGAATAATTACCTCCCATGTGCTGGAACTGCCAGCCATGTGCCAAGGAGATCAGCCCTCAGTGAGAAAGTGCCCTGTGTCCAGTTCACTCTGCTTGCCTGTGTCTGGAGAGCAGCTCAGCAGCAGCAGTGCTCAGGCTCTGCAGTTCCTGGGGTCCTGTTTTGTTACAACTTTCTAGAAAGGAATTGGTTTTAGCAAATGCACCAAATGAGGTCTGTGTTGTGACAACTGATGGGAGACGGTGCCTGGGTTCTGTACTCTCAGACATGCTGAGGGACTGGAGGAGCCAGGGCAAACCTACACTGCAGAGGGCAAATAACCAACCTGATGTGGCTGGCTGAAATCTGCCACTGTGCTGTCTGGCTGGTTTAGAGGCTACCCTGCCCTGACCCTTCTTTTGGGGACAGGGTTGCTGTCCCAGAAGGAGCAGTTCTTGCTGGAGCTGTAATGCAGTCCCATGCAGCAGCACAGCTGCCAGCTGGCCCTTACTGCCAGGCAGAGCTGCTTGCTGGGGCTCACATGCTTTAAAGTCTTACCCTGGATCTCAGTGGAAACAAGGAGGAGAATGATTTGACACACATTCCCCTGATTTGACGTACTGTGGTTACAACATGGTGTGTCCTCCATAAGAAATCCAAAATACATGTTGGTGTGCAGGCACCAATCTGACTGTTCCTCATAAACTGTTCATGTGGAAAGATACAATTTGCATGGTTGTCATCAAAGCCAGTGTATGTATTCATTTGTGGAAGCATGTCAGACACCATATGTCACTAATATGCCTTTGATATGTTGGTGTCTGAATAATTTTTTTAACTGCTGAATGGCATATGTTTAAATGTAAGCATCTGTTCAGTGTCTGTACCGTCTGCATTATTTATTCTTTATTTCTTATTTTCTTTTGAATAAAGGTTTGATTTAAATCTAGAAAAAGTATGGGATTCATCTTATTTTTAAAGAAGAAGAGTAGTATTTCAGCATGAGGCCAATGTGTATCTTCTCACAGATTAGAAGGCCATTTAAAAGAGAATTTTTCCCCTTTCAGTAACAAGAACAAATTCAGTTCCCAGGCAAAATAAAGATTAGCTGGGACTACAAGTTTGTTAAATGCCAAAATTATTGTTTTAGTGTTGGGCAGGTTCTGCAATGTATGGATTTGCTGAAAAGAAGTCCTTGTAGGAGCCATATGTTACACCACAATGACAGTAAATTAGTTCTATCCAGAAACTTTTCTGATTTAGTTAAAGAATTTGCTGTATAATAAATGACTTAAGAAAGGAATGAAATAATACACTATGTTTGTTAGGCTATTCATTAAACATGGGTGAAACTCAAAACCAGTGTCACAACAAAGGGACTCAAAAGCAGTTATTGCAACTCATCAATCAGCTGAGCCACTGCAGCACCCTTCAGGAGGCTCCAGCCATCCTAAAAGGCGCTGTCTGGGCAAAAGCAGGGAATGATACATTCCTGTGACAGGAAAACAAGAAGAGACTTTACAAACCAGCTGGGGATACCTGGAGAGTCCAGATGAGAGTGTCTGACGCTCAGGTACAGGAGGAGCTTATGCAACCCTGCGAAGGGAGCAGCTGTGTTGTGCTCAGCAGCGTGGTGGCAGGAGGAGGCCTGTAAAGAAGCAGCCATGGTGGCACAGTGTGAATCTGCAGAGCTGCAAGTACCCACTCGGTGAACCCTGCAGCAGAGCTCTGTGAGTGTCCCACGACTGCAGGGTTGTGCCTTTCGGCAAGAGCTCGCCCCAGTCAGCAACAAATAACAAATGTCAGCCCTCGGTGGACTTGGGCAGCCTGGGCTTCATACTCTGTTTGTATGGTTTGGCTCAGGTCTTAACAGACAAACAGCCATCGCATATAACATTGGAAAATCAAATCTGTCTAAATCCAAAAGCTTTCTGTCACTGTCAGGGAGTCAGAGCATCTCACAGCCACAGCTTAAAGCAAACCACATCAAAACAAACCACGAGCAGCTGAGTGCAGTTGGCCACCAGTTAATTTGTAAAACAGGTCCTGAGTAGCCCAAAGAGCACCTGCGGCCATGGCAGAGCCACTGCCCCGCTGCGGGGCCGGCCGGGACCAGGGGCCTCGGAATCAGTCAGTGCCATCTTGTGGCATTTCAGGATATTAAACCGCCCCTGAGCTACGGTAACTGCAAATGTCCTTGGAATCCACCACAATTCCAAAAATTGCAACGGTACCGCACACAAAGCCCGTCCAGCTACGTTTGCTTGGCCGTAGCTGCTGCAGCATTGCACGGAGAGGCTCAGCACCTGAATGATTAATGAGGCAAACGCCTACCAATTATGGCTCATTGGAGGGGCACAGATTAATGCCTGTAATTAGAAATCCCGGGAACAGATGGAGAATTCTGCAACATCAAAAGCCTGCTCCTTATTAGCCGTGCCCTGCGCTGGGCAAATGGAGCCCAGGCCGTGGTTTGCCCTGCCCAGCCATCTCCTGGGACAGAGCTGGCACCCGGGCAGGGGCTGCTCCCACCTGGGCTGTGTGTGGGTACCCACAGCTCCCAGGCAAGGCTGAGTTGTGCTGAAAGCCACTGGGCAGCCCCCGCATCCCCCACCCACCAGGGACCCTGCCAGCAGCACGAGAGGATGCTCGGAGGTGGCTGCTGCTGCTGCATCACTTGCAGCCTCAAACCCTGCCTCAAACCCTTCCCTCAGACCCCCAACACTCATTCCTGGCACCAAAACAAGTATTTAAATAAGTATTCCTAACACCTGTCCTACTCTCCCCACCCACCCAAATAGGTGGAAAGGGTCTATAAGCCTTCATGTTATCATTTTATATATATTTACTAACCATATAAAATGAGAAAATGCATATTATAACTTGATACACACATAATATTTACCTACTCTATAAAGCAATTTATATACTATGAACATAGAACACAGCCAGTGGATAAAGTATTAATGTAAGTAATGTAAGAATACGTATATAAAGGCAAATATATACCATGTGCATATAAATAAATAACATATAGAATTCAAAATTATATAAATCCAAATAATAGAATTGTAATAAATTTATAAGTAATAATATATATTTTTTTACATATAGTGTATATATATATATAAAAAAATATTTGCTGTTTCCTAATAATGACTGCTGCAGTACCAGAAAGGGACACATACCATTCTAAGCAGTGTAAGATTTATTGCATAAAAAGGAAGGAAATCATAGCAACTTGTTCAGGATTAGAAACAGTTCTGAGGCCTGTTCAGGCAGCTGGTGGCCAGTGGTGCCCCAGAGGGACATCCCTTCTTTACTGCAGCAAAGGGAGCTGAGGGAAGTTGGGCAGACCCTTGTGTCCCTGCAGGTAACACAGTGGCTCACTACAAACACCTTTAATTCTTCCTTGTCTCATTGCCCATTTTTACGTTGTTCAAGCATCCCAGTCACTCAGCCAAAAGGCTTTTTGGGACTGGCTATGTTGTAGTTCCAAAGTTACAGTAATTTCTTCTCTCTACCTTCTGCACTTCTATCAAACATTCAGAGATTTCTTTTTCTTTCCGTGACCTCAGATTTAATTTTTTTAAGGAAAACACATTGCCAATTTTAACAAATCTTCTGAAAAGTGAATCACTTTCACATTATACACATTTCATTCAAGGACTTGAGCTCTGATGCTCATTTAGTATAATTTTAGTAAATAGTGGGCTTTCCTCAACTTGCAGCTTTGCTGGGAAGTAGTTTGGTACAGTTGCCAAGTACAATTGTGGTGGGTTTACTTTAGGGTTTATTACAGGGCACTGAATCCTGGTATAATCTCTTTTTTGAGGACAGTAGAAATGCTCTGATTGCAGACAGACAAAAATTTTTGTACTTACAAGGAGTCAATTAACAGCTAATTGAAAACTGATTTTTTTCCATATTAATTTGATCACAAAGACAAAAAAAACACTATATGGTAATTTCATGGTCCTGAACTGTCACTATGTTTAGTTACACATATGACTAATGGGTTCACTGCAACCCAAACAAGGCACTTCTTATTTTCCAAACTAGGGAAACTGAGCTTTTATCTTCTATTAGTGTAAGCTGTGTCATTTAACACAAGGTAATCTTCCAAGTAGTTTGAAGCCAATATGATAATTACAACATAATTGATTGCAATAGCTTGTTTTCCTAAGATGAGATAATGATGAAATGATGAAATAATATTTCTTGCAAGTGTCTCGTTTTCAAAACTTTATATGGACTTCTGTTGGCTGAACTCTCACTGTAAATCTGTAACTTAAATAACTATTTCCCCTCTGTCATGCTGGAAATGAAATCTATCTTTTGACTATGAGTTATTTTTCTCACTTATTTCCTGTCCTGGTAGCAAGCACTGAATTTTATTTTCTGACGGGCCAGATTTTTTCTAGTTTTGCATATAAAAATTCTCAATAAGCCATCTCAGAGGGGATATCAGCCTGAATTCCCACCTCTTTCCTCTAGCTGAGGTATGTTAAAGCATTATTTTGTTGCTCATCAGAGGGTCTGATGTAGCTGCAGTGTGACTGGAAGGGACTTTCTTCTGATGGAGCCATAAAATACCCCCAGCCTCTTTCACCATGTCACTGGAGAATTATGCACCCTGCAACAATCTCAGAAGGAATGGAAGCAGAAAATACTTGCAGCTGCCACTGAGAGGTAAAATCTGAATCCAGTTCAAGATTTGAATATCAGAGATACCTGAACACCAGTGCTCTCAGCACTGCCTTTTCATTTGGACAAATGTAACATAGACGAGAGACTACATTTTGGGAGTTTAAGGGTTTCTCATTTCAGAATTTAGGCTCTAGCTTTTGGAGAGAACTTGGTTTGTAACATCCCAAATTATAAGGTGGCCAAACATAGCACTCTGACCTAACTCAATCCAACATTTTGTCCCATTTCTTCACCTTACAAAACCATTCACAAAAAGTGCTGGTTTGCCTATAGGATTCATTACTGCACTGTATATTAGACTGGGCTTCCAAGTTAGTCCTTGGAGAGATTGCATTTGTACTTTGTGATTATTTTACCATTGGAAAAGTTCATCTAGAAAGATGTCTGGAAAACAATGAAACCACTAGGGGAATTCTTCACTTGAAGTATCCATCACTCCACAGTAGAGGAATTGGAGGGATATGTTAAGCTTGCTACATCCTCTGTCAATCTTTTGTTTATTACATTATCAAGTTGCTTGCACTGTGAAAGATTAAAACAGTTGAGTAAGTGCAAAGCACGGAGTTACTGAGCACTTTGATTATAAGTCAGACATCAAACTGGTATTTGAAGTGCAGAACTACTGAGCTTTGTCACACAAGCAGATGTTGCCGGAGGCAAGGAGGAAAGGAGCCCTGCATTTTTTTTAACTTGGCTGCTGAACTTTGCACTACCTGAAGAACCAGGCACTGTGTGCAGCTCCTGGTTAGATGCCTTTCAAACCTGTATTCTGCCTAAGGGCTACCAGATGTGCAGCTGAGACAGATGGATGGATTTTCCCATTGTGCATCTCCTCAACCTGAGGATGTGCTGCTTATTGCTCTAAGTAAATGGTTGGGCTGTTTTATTAATTTAGGAGTCTGACAGTAGTATTTTCCCCTTTTGCCCTACTTTAAGGAATTCTTTCCAGTATGAGAATGAACTATTAATGAGTAGAGATAATATGCCTAGGGAGGAAGACTTCATCCTGGATATTTATTCAGAATTTCAGCTTGTAAGATCCAACCAGAACCATTTGCTATTCATATTACTTCCTGATAACTGTGGTCTGCCACACATACATTCTGGCTGCCTTTAAAGGTTGGTGGGGATTTGTCCAGAGGGGAATCCTTAAGTCTGGTGACTTACCCACTACCTGGATGTCCATTTACTCTGAGGAATCCAAGAAGTATCCAGTAAATAACTCTCCATGCCCAGTGAACTGACTCAAGACGCTGGGTTTCTGGGTAGGTACATTTGTGTCTCTTAGTGTTCAAGTAATTAAGTGTTTCCTTCTCTTTGTAAGAGACGTTAATTAAACCTACAAGGAAATATTATACCACATTTAACAGGTGTGAAATTCATCTACAGGCTTGTGGTGGAGAATACCAGGGGTTTCATTTACCATCAGTAGAACTGCACCCACCTCCCTCAAACACAAAACTGTTACAACATTCCCTACAGATTTTCTTCCTTCACGTGCATCATATACACATCACTGGTGTACTTGCAAATACCTCCACTGCTATTACCTACCAGTCCTTATGACAGAGTGTCCAGAACACCATGCTGGAAAACTGTACCTGTGTACCTTACAAGGAGATGAAGATTTGAACTGGTGGAGTGCCCCCCACGTGGCTGCCACAGTCCTGTGTCACCACAGATGCTCTGTGCCTGAAGGAGCAGACAGAGAGGCTGGTGCTGCCAGAGGAAGGTTTTTTTTGGGGGTGAACTAATGCAAATACCACAGTTATAAAAGTGAGAGAGTTCATTTAGGAAAATCCATTTGAGAAGAGGACCTACAGAAGACTAACAATACAATGAGGTGCACCTCAGAGCAGAAACCCTCCTCTGAACAGATGTGGGCCACAATAATATTTTCTAATTCACAGCTATCTATAGTGTCTTTGTAAGCACATTTGTCTATGCCTACTGCCAAAGAACTGCTATCCTGATTCTTTTTGTTTAAAAAATAAATATTAGACATTGGAATTGTACGTAGAATTATTTCTCCCCTAGATATGTTCCTGGTGTCTTTTTGCATTATGTGTAATCATGAGTGACCCCAAGGTCAATTATTAACAAAACCTCACAGAAAACCCTGCTAGATGGGGAGAAACATGAAAATCTCATGGAACAAAGTATTTGACTTCTAAACAGAAAGCCTGCCTAAGACCAAACCTCATTAGGGAAGTCCTCCAGGCAAACATCCTCTCATTATTTATTGTCATGGTTTGCTGAAGATTCCTCAGTGTAACTCACAACTGGGTTTTAAATAAATCTCTCTGTATAGTAAATGTGATATTCTTGCATCTAAGCAGCAGGGTTAGCTGAAAACTAAATAAGACCAAAATTTCACATTTCAGGGACTCATAAACAGCTTAGAGTCTGACAGCAAGGCAACAAGAGGCAAAAATATGACTGACAACATATGGCTGAAAAGTAGGGTCACAGTGGCTGTACAATATAACAAAACAGTGAGACTGAAAAGCAAAAGCAATTAGCTACAAGTGTTGCTAATGTGGAATTATTTACTGTGAGGAACTTCTTTATAGCACAAGGATGGTGCTGTGTTTATGATTAACATTTAAGGCACAAAGGCCTTGGATTTAAGGCTTTGCTTCCCATCCTTCGTTCTGGCCTCTAAGAGTCAGTCAGGCCTAGGATCTCAAAGGTTTTGAGGCACTCTGATATCCTGGAAGAATTGGTCTAAGCCTCCTGGAGTTCAGCTGCTCATCTTGAAATTAGGGATACTAAAGCTTCTCTTTCTCATAACAGGTATGGGATGGGAAGGTGCTAAAGACTGGAAATGTTTTATCAAATACTTTTGCTATGGATCTTTTCAAAGGGATGAAGGTCTGATAGATTTTCCTTGCAAATCTTACCACATCAAAGGTTAACTGATGTTTATGCCTAAGGTGACCATGACTTCCATTTTTTACTCCATTAAACTGCTGAGACCTCTTAAAGAAGTCCAGAATACCTCAGAAATTTCCATCTCTAATCAGAACAGTGCAAAGTTCTCTTCAAGGAGAAAATCCTCTGGTGTGATCCATTTTTTCTGCTGTAGTTAAATATTCTTGGGCTGATTCAGCATCTGGGCTGATGAGTTGGCCCCTGGAACTCCTGCTTTTGTTGCTCTGGAGGAGGCTGGAGGGGCAGCACAGTGGAAAGTTCCTCTCCTCACCAGAGGACATGCACAGGCCACTCTTGCCAGGGCACAGTCTCCTGACTCCCTTGCTTGGCTCAGTGCACTGCCTCTGCTCCTGCCCATAAAAGATTCATTTTCTTAAATTTCGTATTTATCACTTTCCATAACAAGGTTTCTCTACTAAGATAGTACTATAGTCAAACAAATGTAAAGCTGGTGAGGATAAAGAGTAAAATAACTGAAAAGGTCTTTTTTACTCAGTGTGGTGAAAGGGGATATTAATACAAACAGATGGCTTTTTTTAGTGCACCTATTACAGAGTCATGCCCACTCTTTGCTGAATGCATACCTATGAGACTCTGTGTGTGCAATAAAACCCTTAGTTTATTAAGCATTTTTTCCTATTCTGCTATGTCAGTCTAAATTCACTTTGAAGGCAGGAATGATGGAATTGTTCAATATATTGTGTGCACAAGGTTGTGACCTCTGCAATCAGCCCCTGAAACACCACTGTCTGCTTACTATTGGGGCAGCTGAAATGAATTATGAGGTAGCCTCATAAAACATTGTACTAAATCTGAGGCCTCTGAATATGCAGTACTTGAGCATTTCTGTATTCTTTCTAACTTCCAAAATATTTACAATCTCTGTAGGACTTAAAAAATTGAACATACTGTTTTTATTGAACATCTTGTTTCTAAACAAGGTCTCAATCCTGCAAGAGCTCAAATGGGTGGCTGGCCTTGTTCTTATAAAAAAATGTGCCACTGATTTCTGCATCCATTTGTGTTTGTGTTTTGCAGGAGACATCCTGGAATTGTAGTTGTGTCATCCAGCAGGGAGGCACAGGTACAGCTGCCTGAGTGCTGCACTGTGCTGTGGAGGACACGTCTCTACACTGCTTTTCTTTCAAAAGGGGGACAGAAGGAATACCCTCAAGGATAAATCTGACACCCCAAATACCCTGCTCTGCACATCAGATCCTCTGACTGACCGGCCACGCTGGAACACCCAGTGTAAAACTGTCATCACTCTGCATTTCCACAGTAAACCTCCTTTCTTCATTCTCTGTAACATGTACAACTAGAATTACATCAGCACCACAATGATCTTTTCCCTTCATCAGCTCTGTGGCAGCAGCTCTGCCTCCCTTCTGTGCTGTTACTAGAGGGGTAGCTCCAAATAATTGCTTCTTTACCACACACAGCAAAGGCCTCTACAGCATCAGCAGGGCCCATGAAGTGGGAACCACAAACACAAAGTCCAGTTGCTGAGGTTTATCATTGGTGGCTCTTATTCTGCAAAACATTGAAACACCACACTTCTACTAAAGCTGCTGTGAATATTCATTCAGTGCTTGTGGGTGAACATAGTTCACCAGAGCCCTGTGTTAACACCATAGCTTTTACTCATTTATGGAACTTCAGAAGTTTCCCAGCAGGGCCCTCTGAACAGATGTAATTTATATAATACTTTAAAAAAATAAAGCTTTATTTATTCCTACCTTGAAGGTACAGAGCCTTGAGAAAAATGTGTTAACATGGGGAAAGGCCAAGCTTAACCACTCCATGCTCCAGGAAGAGAAAGCTGTCACTGAGTTGGGAAAAGCCAGGCTGTCCCACTCACAAAATGCTCTCTTTGTTCTCCACATGAATCAAGTTGTATCTGCTGATAACCCACTTCTTTCCAAGGATTTCAGGTTTAGGATTCCCTTTGATGCCAGACTCACTGCTGGAAACAGTAAACCACTTTAACTTTGATGGAGCTACAATTATTCCCTCTAGTCAGCTATTTGATTGTTTCTGGTAAAAATCTTATGTCATTTTGGGTAGGCTTCCCCCTTCATCCTTTCTGATTTAAACCATGCCAGTCATGACAGTTTCAAATCAGATAACCCAAGAGGCAGGTAAGGTCTCATATAAAACATTCATAAATTGATCCTTCCCTGTAACATGCATGACTATAATTGTATCAGTGACCCCAGCAGCCATCTTCCCTCTCCTCATCCCCCTCCCCAGCAGCTCTGCTTCCCATCTGTGCTGGCACAGGCAGCGCCTCTGACAGAGTCACAGAGCACAGAAACCACTATGCCCAGGGCTGGAGGTGTCTTGGTCTGAACACGTGCTGGTGCCAGCCCTTGTGAGGGTTTCAGCCTGTCTGGAGCACAGGAGTGTTTTACATCAGGAGCTCAGCCTGGTAATGGTAACCTAAGCTACCAGCAGCAGGGAGGCGTTTGTGCTGTGCTTTGCTTCGAGCAGCACTCGGAGCCTGTGACACTGTCTGACACTGACTGATTAAGATCCAGGTGCTGTGGTGCTGTCAGCAAAGAAGAAAGAGGACTTGCCGTGCTGTTGTTGCTCATGGGTCTCCAGCAGGGCAGCAGCCAGACACCAGAGCACAGCAGCGCCGTGCTCTTCCACCTCTTCGGAGAATTACTTTCCAGTCAGCGCCAGGAGATTAAGAACACGCCTGGTTTTTAACACAGCCTGTCCCCACACACAGACTCCAAAGTCTCTGTGTCACAGGTGATCAAATGCTCATGACTGGGGAGGAGCCTGTGGTAGGAGATGAGGGACATGTGAGAAGGACAAAAATATGAACTCGATAATGAGCCTTACCTTGAAAACCTCCAGACGGCTGCTCCTGACTGCAGCAAACAAGACCAGGTCCTAACAGGGAAAGAAACAGAGCTGCCTTGGTATGCTGCAGATACAGACAGAATCTTTCTTTTCTCCATGACTTTTACTTGCCATCTGTAAAAACCAGACATTCAAATTTCTCCCTGATCCAAATTTTCTGTGTATCTTCAAAGCCCACACTACACTACTAGTGGGAATGGAGAAAGGATTACTTTGCCAGGCAGCCTAAGACATAGGACTAGAATTTTACTTTTGTTTACTTTAATTCTCAGGGCTTTCCGCAGTACAAAAATACAGGGTTTCCCCAATGCATCTTTTCATTTTACCTCATCTCACAAATGATGAAATAATCACTTCCCTTCTCTCTGAGGGTGATGTGAGACCCTCAAAAAGACTAACAAATGTGGTATGCAGACATGGGGACATTCTCGAGCTCAGGCTTACATTTTTGGCTTTCTGGAGTCACTTCTCCTAACAGCCCATGCAGGTAGGAAAGCAAGCAGGAATACATAAAGTCTCAGAGAAGTCTCTGCAGACCTGACATTCTCTTATTCATTTGTATGCCAAACCAGGCATGTTTCTGTTGCCTCTGTGGTTCCAGAATTGTCCTTGTCCTCCACAAAGCAGCAGAAACTGGAAAGATTCTGGTCTTCCTTCCAGCACGGAGGAGGCAATTTGGCTTCCAGGAGCCTCTATTCTCTACCACAACCAAGCTCTTTTCATCTCAGCTTTCTTAATAAATATTTAGAGGGCAGTTCACATTTTCCCTTCTGCTCTATGTAACAGAGCTGATTATTGCTAAGGTCAGGTGGCTCCATGAGCTAATTAATATTCACAGGTAGCAGTAAGAAATAAGTACAAGCCTCATCTCTCTCCTCAGCTTTAATTACAATATCAGTGCTATCAAATTCCGTGTGGATACACCTCCCACATCAGCTCCAAACAATTTCAGATGTGTATACAGGATTCACAGCATCTTTAACTCATGATCTTCTGTCATTACCATGTAATTACTCTAATGCATCTTTACTCTGCAAGCCCGCCAGAACTAACAACCGTGGAGTGCCTCTGTAACGACAGAATAGAGACATCAACGTGGAATTTCGGCTTACAGGGACCTGCAGCATTCCTTCCAGTCCCATTATTCAACATTCCTGAGCAACCTGACTCCTACCTGCCTCCCTTCCTTTTCTAAATTTATTTTATGAAACATTTATGTCATTCTAGCACTGAGAAGCCCTAGGTGGCACTGAAATCCCAGTGGGAATGTAGCATAAGTCAATGAAGTGGCAATAAATTGTCTCACCTTGATCAGCTCTGTGGATATAGGAGAGGAATAGAGGAAGGTGAGTCAGGGAAGAACAACTGTATTTTGCACCTTGCTGTGCTGTGGGTGAGGATCTGGGCCTTGTGTAGACATGGGAGAAGAGGTTTGGAGAAATTTGACAGAAATGCAGTACTGACTACATAAGTTAGCAAATATGCCTTGATTAAGTGCTGGTGGAGGTCAGATACAAAAGTCAGTTAGAGAGAACTGGGCAAGCTTCAAAGGGTCTTTGTGGCAAAAATCTAAAGGATGAGCCAGTGCAATAACCTGTCAAACGACAAGCCATGGAGATGACTTTAGCCTTTCATTTCTACCACTATAGAAAGTGAAGAACAAAGTACACATTCTAAAGACATAAAATGGGATGAATTTTTGAACCTATGTAAGGATTTTTAAATAACAGCTGGCTGCAGACATATTTCACAATGCACTATGCAAACGATTCCTGTGCCTTTGCAGAGAGTTACAAAATTCTCTCAGTATATCAATTTCATCAGTCCTTTTACTTTTCTTAAATGGCAATCATTTTAAACTGAATAATAGCATCTGTATTTGATGCATTTGGCTTTCTATGTGCTAACAGTCTCTATGATTAAAACACGTTATCAAGACTTGAAAAAGACAGTTAAACAGGAATGGCATTACATTGTCACTTATCCAAATTGTAATTGGTGTTTAATTGTAGCTCTGCAAGCAAACACAGAAAGACAAACAACAAAGAAACCTCTGGTCTGATTGAAAGCAATTAAGAGAGGAAAACCCAAGAGAGCTAATATATGAAGTTTCAGGGAGGAAGCACTCCTTCCCTGAAATGCAAAAGCCTTTCTTGAATCTGAGGGAGGTAAAGCATGGGAATAGTGCAGCTGTTTCTGGGAAGTTGCCTTTTGAGTGGAAATGGAAATTAAGAGCTGCCAGGCTGATTTTTATCTCTCTAGTCAAATTTATATTGTATATGTTTGCTGATGTTCTGTAATATCCCACTTAGCTCTGTTGTTTGCATATTAACTGTTTTGTGTCCCAGATGCTCATACCAGGATCACAAATATTTTGTGAAAGATAGAACCATCACTTTTAACAGTATAAACTATTTTTTTCTAAACAGCTTTCCCTCTTTTCTTGCAAAAGACTCAAAGAATCCCTGAAGAACTACTTTAGGGTGGGCTTTTTCACCATAAGCTGACAGAGACATGCAGGAAGCTGATCCTGAGCAGAAGGACTTCCACAACAATGACTGTGCATCACTGCCCAGTGAGTTTACCTTTAGGGCTACACTGATCCCAGCCATGGAGAGATGGAGGGTGAGGCAGTTTCAGGGAAGCTGGAAGTTATCACACCATTCTGAGTGCCTGAATCCAGGACTTGGCTCTCTCCAGGGGTACCTGTGGGAGAAAAAGGTGACATGTTCACACATGGAATATGCAGAGTTCACTCATGGGACAGGACAGAGGTTTTGACACTGGACAGGGTTTGTGGTTTCACAGGGTGACATCTCTAATTATCAGGAAGGTTCCCTGGTTCTGTTCCAGAATGGAAAAGGAAAATATTTTTATCTCCTTTAACATCACACTGGCACTCTCAGATGATTCATAGGCTCTGGAGAACACAGACATTACCAGCTCAGCACATTTGTGTACCAATCACTATTTGTCATATGTGAGTACTTCCCACGGCCCTAAAAAGGGATTTGTTTTGTGTATTATTTGCAGGAAGTGTAACAAACTCCACACTGAACAGCAAAATAAAACCAGCACTTGATTGTTTTATCGAATAGTTGCCTATTTACTTGGCAAAACTTCACTTCAGGATTTTTTTTATGCTGTCTAATAAAAGGACCCCCACAGCTGTCTTCTCTGTGGAGAAAAGCTGTCAACATCCAGTATAATTTTCTGCATATTGAGTGAAGTACTTGAAAGTCCCAGATCCATTTTAATATGTGAGCTGCTCTCCCATTTGTATGTAGCTGGAGAGAGTAGTTTTATCCTCATTTAAAAAAGTCATATGATGGATTTCTTTCTTTAAACAAATACTGTTTGAAACTTTTCTTTCTTCTCTCTCTTTCCCCCAGCATACACCTTTCCTCT
This sequence comes from Notiomystis cincta, assembly GCA_013398075.1. Classification (NCBI taxonomy): domain Eukaryota; kingdom Metazoa; phylum Chordata; class Aves; order Passeriformes; family Notiomystidae; genus Notiomystis; species Notiomystis cincta. The sequence continues at coordinate 2,655 of VZRX01000702.1, read as the reverse complement.
CTTGTTAGGCACCAGTGTGCTGAAATCACTGCATAGTGCTGACATCTCACTTGTTATACATAAAACAATGCCAGCACCATTTTTTTTTTATGTCTCTGTGCATGATCTGCTGGAATAATTCCCAGATTAACTGTTTATTAATATAATTTTGGCAAAACAGTTGGTGAGGAAATTCCAGCACACTGCCTTGAATAAGGTCTTCACTATCCTTTTCTGGTTCTGGGAACTGACAGCTTCCAATCCTTCCAATGCAATCCTGGCCAAAGCTCTCCAATCCTGATCCTGCAAGCACTCTGCCACACAGCACTAGTCAGCACTGCTCAGTCCTTGCACAGCTATTAACTCTGATGCACTGAAATGTTGTTGTTCTGGGTTGCAGGGAGCATGTTTAACATCCACAGCTATTTTTAATGATTCTGTCAAGAGGAAGGACTGTGGCTCTGAAAGCACAGGGAGATTTTGTGCAAGAGTCACAAAGCTTTGAACTCTGCAACACACTATGACTGAACATACTGTTCATGTGCTTCAACACAGCCTGACACTGCAAAAGTCAGTGGTTGAAAAACAGGATATCTGAAGGTTATGGAACATTTAATGGCTCCAGTGTAAACAATACAGCAACAAGAATTAAGTGCCAAACATTATCAACCTCCCAGTCTGGATATGCCACATCTCACAGGCTGAGAATGACTCACTCAAACAACCTCAGATGGCAAACCCCCAGGCAGACAGGTTTGGAGTGATGCTACCAATTCAGCATGGTCCAAGGAGCAGGCACTGAATAATTCCTCAGACAGTGCTTGCAGGTTCTTTCACCCAATTCAAGATCTCTGTTCCCCATTTCTGTTTTGAATGAAAATAAAAAAGTAGATTCTCAAATTTTTCAATGGAATTAAAATTCTGAAAATTTTACATTGGAAAAAATAGATAGGTTTGTTGCTGATTGTTTTGTCTGAAACAAATGGAGCCAACTGAAAAAATCTTGGATGAACCTGGAAACAGGAACCCTTATAAAAGCAGTAGAACTGAGAGCCTCGGGGTTCCTGGGGTTGCTTGCTTCTTACCTACAAAGTAGGAACCTCAGAAATATGAACATTTACTTTAACCAGCAATCTTGGAATTTACAGCGACCACTGCTGGAGGAGCAAAAGCATCAACCACTACTGGGGAAGTTTTCCCAGGGCTTCCAGGTCTCCACTTCCACTGCCTGGGGACTGGTGCAGGAATTAAGGTATCCAAATTCTTGAAGAAAGGAGTCAAAGCTTCAGGAACTCCAACTTGGGTCAGAGATCTCAGAAATTCAGGATTTCCAGCTCTACTAAAGATACCTGGAAGATACATGAGCTTCTAGGTTCAGCTCCAGCTGAGCGTCAGGAAGCCTGCTCAGTGCCCTGGAATTGGAGGAAGGCCATACTGAACCCAACAGAAGAACCCAGAGACCCATAGAATTTCCATGAAACATTTTTGGTCTCAGTAACTCAGCATTTTCTAATGAAGTACTGCTTACTGGAAAGTTTCTGCCCATTTCCATTTGGGAGGACATTATTCAGATGGTCATGACACATTTTGGATGACATGAGAGAATTAAGTTTGGTCTTCTTGCCAAATTCCGTCATGGCAGATAATTTCTTACCTATTTAAATACACCTCATATTAACAGAGCACATTTTTTAGCTCACATTCTGTCTTGCAGCTCTTCTACTGTTAAATATTATCTGCATTTCATCTCCTATATAGCTGCTTTTCACTGAATTCAGTGCAAGGTTAGAGCAGGGGATCTGTATATGGGAATGGGAGCTCTGGGGGTCTCTAAAATCACCTGTGTTACTGCAAGAACATCAGTGCCACATGAAGGATTATTTTTAGCACCAGAGAAGTTTTCACAGAGCAAGGTGTGATCCCACACAGAATGGGACCAGTCTGATGTCAAATTATGTTATGCCATTATGGCACATGACTGCATTACAGAGCAGCTCTTGTATTTTTCTATCTCCTCAGGAACATTTTTTGCTACAATGAGGATCCTGCATTGACTCCAACCAAGACCCAGGCCCCTATTGTGCTAGGCACTATAGCAACAGACAGCAAAAGGCAGTCCTTGTTCCTAAAGACCTTTCTAGCTAAACAGACAAGACATTGCCAGAGATTTCCCTTTTATTCCTCAGTTTATAACAGTTGCAAAACAACTTGGATGAAGAATAAAAATTACAATAAATAGGCTGTGATGATGCCAGCTGTGGGATGAATCCGTATGGAGGTGGGAAACCTCAAGCCAGTTAAAGCATCGAGGGGTATAATCCTGACCCAACTGAAGTAACGTGAGAACTCCTACAGACTCTTCTGGGAGCCAGGGTTTCCCCTCTCTGTCCCTATTTCACCAGGTGCCTGTGTGCCGGGCACAATGCAGAGCTGTAGTGACATTCCCAAATTCCCTGGTACAGAGGCGGAGCCGCTCCCATTGGGGGACAGGCGTGGGGCCGTCACCGTGCCGGTGATGCTGCGGTGCCGTGCGGGCACAGGCACGGGCACAGGTACAGGCACAGGTATGGGTACAGGCACAGGCACAGGTACAGGCACAGGTACAGGCACGGGCACAGGCACAGGTACAGGCACAGGCACGGGCACGGGCACAGCTACAGGCACAGGTACAGGCAC
>VZRX01000701.1:0-13489 GCA_013398075.1 Notiomystis cincta | reverse complement strand
TGTAATACATGGAGATATCTATTTTTAAGAGGTATAAACCCCCCACGTTTCAGTTACCATTTGATAAGTACAGACTAGAAAATATCAGTTACTTTCACTAGCTGCCTAGCCCAATAACCATGTAAACCTCAGTAATACCGAGACTGTCCTCATTTTTCTTAAAAGAGTCTTGCTTTCCATATTCAGTTTTCTTAAAGCTTCCTGAGAAATATGGGGAGTTTATTTGTATTTCTCCTTGTTCATCAGGAACTGTTCAAAGGAAAATTTCTTAGAGGAATAATATTTGAGGTCAGGAGGAAGGGAAAGTTTGGACAAATTCCCTCAAAGGACCTCTACCATTCTAATGACTCTTGTTTATTATTTCACAATGTCCTTATGTCTTAAGCTTCTGGAGGCAAAATTCTCCATGCTCAGCATGATGGCTCTGTTGCAGAGGAATCAGAAACTCACAGAACTCACAGAAGCTACACCACAGATTTCTTGGAATATAGCTTATCCATGAGTGTTTTATAACCCTAGAACAATTCTGGCTTTTGTTTTAATTACTCCATCCAAAATTAAACGCCCTATTTAATACTGCTGATGTCCCTTGATGCTCATGATGTTCATAGCTGTATTTAGGTCCAGTTCTTTCCCTATGATGATACACATCAGAGTAAATAACTGTGGCTAAATGAAGTCTGCAAGTATTTTTTATCATCTTCCTTGAAGAATAATGAAAGCAGTGAGCAATATTTTATAATTTGCTGACATGGACTTTATTATTGTATGCTTAATATGCCCATGATGGGCTTATTTTCCTCTTATCCCCGTGAGACAAGACATTTAAAGCAGAAAAGAACTGAAACACAGGATGGAACACAAAGATCCCCGTTCTTGCAGTGTCAACACAGAGACAGACATTTAAAAAGTAAAACAAACTGAATGGTCTTAGGTTTATTGCAAGTGGGCTAGACATCCACTAAACACTGTGGAGGTTGGATTATGTTTTACTACCACTTCTTTAGGACAATCTTCACCTGCTCTTGAACACTTTACAGAGAAGTGATGTGGTTTTGTTTCAGCATCTTACAATGCTGCTCTTCCCTTCCTATAAATCCTTCATATTACATGGACCCTTCCTGAAGTACATGAGTATCGAAGCAATAGGATGCTCCAACCATGAAGAAAAAATGGGAAGAAAATTTCAGTGTTTAGATGTGGTGTTAGTAAACAGTGTGTATAATTAGCAAATTTTATATTGGATGGCTAATATCACTTCTGTTAGCAGTTGTTCAGGAAAACAGATTTCAGAGCAGATTCACACTCAGGAAAGCAGATTTCAAAGCACATTCTACATATGTGAAAATCTAGAGACACATTTAAATATGCTTCCATGTGCATATGAATTTACAGCAGCTCTTCTGCCTCTCCTGACTTTGCTGTTACTTCTTTGAGAGAAGTAGAGCCTGTGGTGCAGCTCAGCGTAGGCCTGCAGCTTAGAACAGCCTTCCTCCGTAATGTCAGTGTACACCATTTTGGGCTCCCCAGAGCCCCTGGGCCAGGCAGGATAGGATAGGATTTGCTTGGATTCTGTTTCCTTTTTCCAAAGAGAGTTAGCTATGGTTGGATACCTCAGCATTATGCCAATAACAGATCCTACAAAAAGTGATCAGTGTCTGACCAAAGGTGGGCCTGGTTCAACTGCTTGTCTCCTACAGTGGCCAATAATTGCCTGTACAGCAGATAGGGCAAATATTTATTAATCCTTTTTTTGTGTGGCTACTCAGCATCTGTTCCTTAGAAACTTGTAGGACTCCTAAGGTAGAGGCTGGATTTCTTGATGAGAACTGGGTTTTGGCTACCCAGCCTCCTCAGATAAAGGAGGCCAGGTCTTTGTGGCCTCCATCAAAGGCTGCCCAAAAATCCAGTTCTCTGTTTCACATGAAACTCTTCATTAGTTGTGTGTGGTTGAGTTTTGGGGGAGCAGGTGGGGATAGTAGTATGTGCACACGATTTGGAAGTGGCATGAATTAAAAACGTGTTAAGTTGTAAATAGAGGTGTTGACAATAGGTTTGGCAATAACAGATGTACTTGACAGAAGGTGTGGGTAGCTGTTTAGTGCTCAGGAGGAGAGCATTCAGCCCCCTAGCTCTTCAGGAGTTTTATTAAATACTGCCAAAACTGGTCCAGGTTTGAAAAGCACCTTCCTGCCTTCATCCAGGAGGGCTGTCCATGTGCTGGAGTGAGTATGCTCTCGCTGAGCACCCCCTGTTGTAATGCACATGTGCCAGGAACAGGACAACGCTGTGTGACCCTGGTGGTTTGGTTTGCCAGGTTCAACCAGTCTGTTCTTGTCACTGGTGAGTGCACTGTCAGAGACATCATCTTGCTGCTTGTTGGCCACTTCTCCTAGTGCTTCTGAGAGCCTCCCAGCCATATGTGCCCTCCTGCACACATTGCTTAAATTTTCCATATGTCACCTGACAAGTTTTCCAAGGCACTTTATAGCACCTTGAAATAACACCCACTTCTCTTAACAAAATGTGTCATCTGGGAATATTTTGCCCTTCCGAATATTTCACAAAGGCTTCAGATCTTCTCATGAGGTGAGCAGTGCCTTTCCCAAAAGATTTGGATTGTCAGGTTTCTATACTATACAGTGAGTAGTCTATCACCATCACACGCCAACAATACCTTCTAGTCTTTTTGTCTCCTTAGATCTTCTAGCACTTTTTCCATGCTGTATTTCCTGTATTGCTGTTTCCACAGGTAACTACAGAAGCAAAAAATCTCTCAGAAGAGGCTATGCGGTACCTAACATGGGCACTGTATTAGTTTCTTATTTTTGTTGTTGTGACTCTAGGAAGTATGTCTCAGCAGGTAACATTGGCATGGTCCCTTCCATCTGAATCTCAAGCCTCTGGATGGTTCACCATAACAATAACCTATGTGACATTTTAGCCAGAGGAATTGGAATTTATCAACTTAATTTTGAAATGTGTAGTGGACAGACCCTGTGCAGTTTTCCCTAATGGACCCAAGGCTTCATCCAAACATCACTAGCACAAGTTTAGATCTCAGTTTTTAACCCAGGAACATCTCAGCAACTGAGTAGCATGACAAAAACACCCACTTCAGAATTTTGATGATATTTCTAAATATATTGGTTCTTTTTCCTTTCTTTCATTCTGTGATTGGTCTCATAGCTTAGGGAAACTGTGCAATGTATGCTTTCATTTAAAGCTTTTTACATAAGTTGCCTTCTGAAAAATAACCTGACTCCAGCCTTTCATTTTCTGAGACTAGCTGTTTACATAGCTATGCCACATTGTGATATATTAAGAGTTTGAGTGTACAGTGCTGTGGGTTTATATTGCAGGGGTGAAAAATCCAAGATAATGTTCTAAAGAATTTGTAATTAGGTGAGGGTTTTTGACTTTGCCTTACAGTAATTCCATGCCATGTTACAATTAAGAAATCACATTTAAAAATACAAGTGTTCCCTACAGAATATAAGCAAATTAAACCAATGCCCCTTTTCATTAAGGTGATTATCGTGATTAAGACAGATGCTGAAAGATTTTCTGTCTGGTGACAATTCCATAGAGGGTGTTAGAGTGTTTCTAGAATACAGGTGAGGGATTTTTAAAGGTTAAAAATTAGATTAAAATTCCTGTTGCCTCCAGATGGCCTAGGAGCAGATGTCAAGAACTGTAACTTTTACTGCTGGCGAAATCTCTCATGGTTTATCTGTGGATATTTTTTTTTTTCTTGTATAAGCAAGTATGTTTATGGAAATCCTTCAAAAAATAGCCAAAAAAGGCAGACCTGCTACCTGCTGGCAGTACCTCTGCTTCTTAGACCATGCTAGTTGGAGTGCTGAAGTCAGGGTTCAGCCTTGCTTCAGTAGTTTCCACCCCAAATGATGTGTGGTTCCAAATAAGCAACAGCAAAGCTTTCCTGCTAGAATGAACAGTGCTCAAACATTTAGTAAAATACTTCTGTCATTTTTGTGTAGCATTACTAAGTGAAGGCTCAATTATAGCTATAGCAAGCAAAAATAAGCTTGATTTGAGCTATTGAAATAATTGTTGGGTCTTTGTCATTTCAGAAAGGTTTTTAAAACTCCACTTAGCAATTGCTAATTAAATCAGGACCCATATGCTATTTAAACAGCAGTATTGTAACGGTTAGAAAAGAAGACTTTTAAAAGTTACATTGCTACATAATTAAAGTGTTATGAAGTGCTCCAATTCACAGAACACTTAGGTGCTTCATTACCTTTTTGCAGTCTGCTCATCCATTAAAACAGGAGAACTCTGAGCCTGCATGAAAGGAGGCACATAAATGCATTACTGATTCAGGGTTAAACTAGCAGCACTACCTACTATTCCATGAAAATTTAGCTTCTGACAAGCCTTGCAAAGTCTGGAGGATTTCATATATACACTGACAAACAATTTTCATAGAATAAATAGAGCAGCCCATGACTAAAAAAGAAGGGACATTTTTGGAAAAAAGGCATGACAGTAAATCTGCTATTGTAGTACTCGCAGGAGCACTGAAAAGTTTAGAGATGATTGAAGACCATCTTTCTGCATTGTGGATATACATATGTTCTGAATATTGATATATCAAGCACGGATTTAGTGGCAGGGAAGCAGTATTAAACATGTTTAAACAGTTTAGGTCACGTTATCACTTGTGTGTAATCTGCAGTTCCATATCAGCTGACAAGGGTGCAGCTGCATGGATGTCTTTAAATCTTCCCACCCCTGTTATATGAGTGGCTGTGAGGAAATAATCTGCTGCTGAATTAGATTATAGAAACATCCCCACCATATCTTAAAAGAGCTAGTTCTTTCCTTGAAGAGTCTATGGTTAGGAAGACAAAATTAAGACTGAGATGTTGAGGAGAAAGGAAGCAACAGATTGAGTTTATAACTCATGTGTCTTGTTTTATAGTTTTTGATTCAAAGTGGGTTGATTTTGTTGGGGTTTTTTTTCATAAGCAGCGCATATACCAGTATTCGTTCTGCAAAGTTGTGGATCCAATGTATCTGATTCATCAAAGCTGTTTGCTTCATAAGGACTACAGCTCCTTATCCCTAATGGAATCATGGCTGAAATGTTCTTTTCTTGGCTGTTCTCTGTGTTTTGGTACACCTGTCCCTTAAAATCTTTGTGGCAGCGGCTTGTACAACCATGTTTCCACATATTTCATTAACACTTTGATTTCTCTGCAACATCGCTTCACAGTAAATGGAAAAAACCCAACTTTTTCTAGTGCCGAGCTGAATTAACAGAAGATTGTCCTTCCCTGCACCAAGACTGATGCTGAAATTGTGATAAGTGATTTACATTCCAAAAGGCTCATTAACCATCAGACTGCTATGGATTAGATTACTAATGGCATCCTGATGGTTGCATGCAACTTCCAGCAGATCTTTTGGTAGCTAGCATTAAATCAATTTGAATTATAATGGGGAGTTGCTAATACATTTGTGTTTTTCAGCAAGACTCTAGCTGTAATGACTGCCAGCTCTGTAGTTTAATTTTCACTAATGGTTTCATGCTCATCCAAGATACTGTAATTCACAGGACTAAGTGGGTTGCTATGCTCTGGCAGTTTATGCCACTGTTTCAAACCTGAGATACCAAAACAGAAAACCATTAAGTCCTTGCCTTATTCCCTACATGTGACCCAACCAATCATGGCATTACAACAGGAATTACAAAGTTTGCCAAAACCAAGTTCACACATTTGGGCATTGCATCAACTTTTCCAGCTTATGAGATCATTTAAAAAGAAAAGGATTAAGAAAAATCAGTGTTACTTCCATTTTAATTTTTTGTTACTAGGTAGTTCTCCTTATATTTCAGAACTTTTCCCAAAACACAAAGAAAATAACTTTAGTTGAGAAAATTGTTATTTTTGCAGTGGGGATCTTTATGAGAAGTGCCAAACCTCATGATTCTTGCAATTGGAAACACTGTAAAGGATGGAGAAGGTTACCGTGAGTAAATTTTCCGTGCATTTACCAATTCCCTGGCCTGTCTTCCTCCCATCACTCTCGACAGCATTCCAGCACAAGTTGGTGTCACTCTCAGTACAAATTTCATGCAGTCCTCTTGCTTTTCTATCCCCTGTGCTTCCCCATGGCTTGGAGGAGCTACATTCTCTTGTGGGAAACCTTCAAGCTGGGTTGTGCCTGACCCTCTATTCACAGCTTTATATGTGACCTTCAAAAGTGCTGAGTGTTTACAGTCCTTGCTGGAATGAGTTGGAGCACCAGGAACACAGCAGCCTTAAAAATCAGACTGTACAGATTTTGTTGGGAAGACACTGAAACAAAGATGCCTGAAGTGAAAGGCACTGCTAAATACATTTAGCTCTACAAGATTTGCTTTGTGCAAATGCAGAAAGTGATGTTAGGGACAAAATAAAATCTGCTAACTGGTAGAAATGTGAAGTCATTCCTTACCATTGATATAATAAAAGCAAAGGTAGAAGTCTGAAGTAGACAAAGAGGGGTAAAGACCGTAGGACTTGACCTCAATGTGTTTTTCAATGTGTCAATGAAAGACATTCTCCTTGAGCTGCTTTCTTCTGATTAAATGGGAGGATTCTCCTATCAAAAAACTATGGCAGGAATTTATTAGAAGAGGTAGTTCTTGATTTAATACAAGTTGGCCTTCTGGAGATGCAGAGTGTTTGAAGACCACTTCTGTCTCTACTGCATCTGAATATTGGCATGTTTTGGCATCGTTGGTATCTACTGCACTTGTTTCTCTATTTGAAGCTGAAGAGAGCAGCATATCTGTGATAATTATTCTTTCATGCCACTATGTTTTTATTCTGCAGGAATGCAGCAAGATAGCAGGATGAACAATACTCCTCTCCTGGTTATATAATGAGAGTTTCATCCTCCAACTGTCAGGTTTCCCTAGCCTGTTTTTTCCCTCTAGCCATGGTAGCTATTCACCTGTTCTCCCCATTGCATGGCACATGACTCTGCTAGGTCACTAATGCCACTGCTTCCACCTGGCAGAAACCAAGTCCTGCTTTTGTTTCTCAGTGTGCGAGAAGAATGGGCTCCAAGTTTGGGGCTGGAGTGCTGTGTTGGGATGAGTCATTTAGTGCAGGATGTTCATGTGTCTTTCAGGGCTGTCACCTGCAGCTCCAAACACATGGCAGATTGATAGGGAATGGATTACTGGCTGGACTTCTTACACATGTGGGTTGCAACCTCCCTGTGTCCCATTAGTGATCAAATGGCCTAGGGGCTGTGTCAGTGATGCCTATGTGCAGAATAACTCTTGCAGCAATAGGATCAATGCAAGTTGCACCCTGACATGCTGCTCCTGGTTCCCACTGCATGGTTCAGCCAAAATCCCTCTTGCACTCAGTTGCTCCAGGAAGAGTTTTCTTTCAACTTTTTCAATCATTGTAAGGTGCTGAAGGATTTTCTGCACCCTGTCAGAGTGTATCTAATGCCAGGGTTGTTTGGGTAGGTGGCAGCCTGATGGTGGTTTTCAGGAAAGGACATCCCAGTGACAGTGCATGTAGTGTGCCTGAACTCACCCCTTCCTTGTTTAAATTTAGCCCCAGTAAGCCCAGCATGTGGGCAGCACAAGGCTCTGAGCTGAAACTACTACCAAGAGCATCCTCCAGTCCAACCTTCACAGTTTTTGGGGTTGGACTGTTGATGCAGAAGAAGAGTAACTGCATTGCTCTAAGTATCATAACCTGGAACAGAATGCAATAGTGTGTTTTCTTCCCAAATATCTACAACAGAAACAATTTTCTACAGTGTTTCAGGTCAAAAGGTAAACTTCATCAAGCACTGCTTGTATTTCTCATTTCTATATCAGTTTGTTAATAGAAAATGCTATGATGCACAGAGAAGGTATTGAAAAGCGTTCTTGTCAAAGGGAATTTTAGAGGAGATACGCAGAGAGCAGGTATTAAAATCCTTTTTTTTTTTTTAATATATATGGAAACGTTGGATAAATTGCCCAAATATACCAATTGAAAAAAGCATGCCTGAAATACATTAGCTATGCTGAAAGGCCAGTTTATAAAACACCATCTATTTCATGCAAATAAAATAAACACATTTAACACTACAGATACATAATAGCACTGCTGCTGGTTTCCATTGTTTAGCAAGACATGAAAATACATATTCGAGTTTTTTCGACTTCAACATTACTGGTATCAGGAAAGGACCTCAAATACACAGAACTGAAATCCAATCAAAGCTTTCTATGGCTTATTACAGTTTTACAGCCCCTGAAAGTGGAAGAGCCTCACTGCCAAATGTGGTAATTCTGTGAGTCAAGCTTAGCGTTCTCTTGGGACAAGAATATACACGATCATACTTAGCTGCATTAATTTTTGCTCTTTTTCAAAAAAGAGGGGATAAAATTCAGGAGATTTTAGCCAAAATGGCTCTTGGTGAGGCCTTTCATCCCTGAAGCAGCTCAAAGAATTTCAACAGTGTCAGCAAAATTAAATTTTAGAATCCCATGCATAAAGACCAAATGGCTTATGAATTACTTAGTAACTAATTAAGCACATTCCACTGCAGTGGTCTCCCAGAGCAGGAGGCAGGGGCAGGAAGCTGTGAGGGCTGTGAATAGCCTTGGGCAGGACTGGCTCCTTCTGAGCCAGCAGGTAGTAACCCCAGGTGTGCTGTGCATGCAAACTGTATGCATGGGAACTGGGATCCTGTTTCATGGTCTGAGCATGCTGAACTGCTGGGGTGTGCTGAGTGTTTTGCCTCAATTCTCACAGTCAGAGCAACCTGGGCAGTTGAAAATTCAAAAATTTCATTTTGAAGCTGTTTTGCTGGTTTTATTTTTCATGTCTATGTGTCTGTCCCTAAAGCCATCCTTAACATGAGTTTCAGAAGGGAAGCCATAAACTACACATGGACAAATCTCCATCAAAACCTGCCTTGCTGGAAGGCTCCTTCTTCATAGCTTCAGTCATAGCTCCATTTTAAAGTCTACCAGGAAGACCAAATCCTGCTGGGACTGCTTATTTGTTGTGGCAAGCAGAATGTGTAGTTTCACAGGGCTTCCTGGGAGTTCCATGGGGTTTGTCTGAAGGTTGCTTAGATCTGGCTGTTCTGTGATATCTTAGCCCTAGGTTTCTTGTTTATCTGTATTGACCACTCTTTTAGTGCAGTGTCTTCCACAGGGTGTTGTGCTCTCTCTGTTGACTGTTTTGTCAAACCCCTGAGTGCCAGGGCTGAAAGATCTCGTGGTGGGATTTACACAAATTGGATCATGGTGAAGCCTGTATAATTTACACCCATAAACCTGCATTTACAACACCTAGAGCATGATAGTAGGAAACAAGAGTAGATAGATACATGGACTACTTGCATCAGTGGAAGTACTGCAAGACTAACACTTGTCCTTTATGATCAAATCTTGTGCTCACTAGTTGAAAAAAAATCCACATTTAGCATCCCTGCTATTGCCAAGAGGAGTACCAGGCTGGATTTGGTATGCTCTGAATATTTGAACCTCTTTGCAGCTATGCATATACCAGCCAATTTTATAAACCACAATGAATGTAAGAGGGACTGATGTGTATATGTGCTGCATATATCTGATGTATGTGGACATAGTGTTTACAAATAACTCCTGGAAAGTCATAACACTTCCCAGGAGGTTCTGAAGCCATTACAGGAAGCAGCTTTAGGGGCTGTTTGCCTGTGGTAGTTGTGTAGGCAAGTCAGATGTAGTGAAAGTGATCTCTGTATGTAGCATATCCCAGGCCACGGTCATTTTCAGGGAAGGGAAAGTTGTGGTCATGTCAGATTGAGCTTGTACATCTTTGGATAGCATATATGTATATGAGGATTGATTACAAGGATCTTGTTTTTCAAGAAACCATTTTGAATTAGATATTACCAGATATTTACAGCAACTTAGCTCACTGAGACCCTTGCAGTACAAACCATACAGGTCCAAGTAAGGAGTCTGATAGGATGCTGTCTGCAAGACTGTGATACAACTCAGCTAAACTTGCTCTCTATTTCTAATTAGTTCTGTGCTATTCAATACCAGAATGTGTGCTTGTGAGTATAACAGGGAGAAAAACAATGCCCTACTCTATTTTCCTGGATTTTGTAGTAGTTCACAGTAAGGCTCCCCACTTGATGTTCCTGCATAGTGGATCAAGCTGTTGGGCTGCCATGGCTTCAGCAAATGGTAACCATGCTGATAAGCCTCATAAGATCCAGGTGTAAAAGAAAGAGTGACAGTAGTTTATAATGGACTTTAGTCACAACAAATCTGTCATTTCTGTAGACTGTCATTCGAACACATGGTCCAAATTCCCCAGTTGTGTGGGAAGACTCAAGCGTTTAAATGGATCTTGTAAATTGTTACTTCTGGTATAGGAATTCAGGAAACACTGGTAAAGCACTGTGTATCTTGTGTAATAGTACATTGTCTTTCTGCTGCTAATGCCTCCATGACATAATTGATTTAGCAGTTGAAATACAACGTTAAAAACAAATTATTAAATCTTTAATTATGAGTGCTTCGTTAGAAAATTAATTTCTTAAACTAACAACTTGACTGGGCCTGTATCAATTGACATAATTCATTAACCTATCTGAGAATCTATATTAGTTATGCTTAACTTAGCTGGGTGTATGAGGCAGGAAATCTTTCTCAATATAAATAAATTATCAAAATACTATTTATAGTCAGTTAATTAAAGACCAAATTACTGAAGCAGTGTAGACTTCTTACATAGTAGCATGTAGTCCTAGTGATACTCAGGTAGCAAAGATCATCCCATCACTTGATGTTTCTCTGTTCTCAATTACGTGTAAATTCCTGAGAAATTGTATAATGTCAGATTTCTCTCCTGTTCAATCTTGTGCCACCATGCACACTTCTAAAGGTCTCTGTGCAGACTTAACTGCTGCTCAGCAATAGCAAATGTTTGCCCCACTGTTCAAGTGGGCTGGCACTTCAACGTATTTGTTAATCTGTTACATGTTTTGTCCTCCAGGACATCAGGAAAAGAAGAAACATGACTGTAAATGCTGTAGAAGCCTAGTGCCCTGGATGTGAGATTACCTGTCTGTACTAAAAATTAATTCTGGAGGTTAGTTTTGGAGTAATGAAAAGTAGAATTAGCAAATGAATGCTTTGCATACTGGTTAGAGTAAGTTTGAATTAATTTCTTTGTAGCCACATGATGTAGCAGAATCTGATTGTGCAAATACAGAATTCTGTTCATAAACTGAGGATTCCTAAGTAATAGCATTTGAAAAACTCAACCATCAGGTGTTTAGCAAATTTTAAATCATACTCCTTGTAGCATTTTTTGTTACTGTCACGCAGACAAGGTTATCTGTTGAATTGTGAATGAAAAGAATATTCAAAACTATTTCATTTTACAGTAAAGAATTTAAAATTAACTTATTGGGAGACATTAAAATATCATCTGTACAGGGAAAAGCAGCCAAGTGCTTGATACATAAAAAACTCTCCCTTCTTGCACAGAAATAATCAACAAAACTGTGGTTTTTTTCATAGAAGCAGATTAAAAATGAGCAACCCAAATAACAATGAAATTGAAACTGCTTCAGTGAAGCCCTGTATTGCCAAGCCTCACTTTCTAACCTGTGAGGAAATTGTGGAGACTATCTGGCTGAAAAGCTTCCAAATGCCTGCATAGTGCTCTCACTTTCAGATGGCTGCCAGGCACTGAACTGCTTGCTAGCAATTCTTGGCAAGTTGGAAGTGGAGCTAAGTGGTAAAATACTTGAATATTTTTGTTACTACCTAGAAGGATCAGTTTTGTCCTCTACAGAAAGCCTGTGTGCTCAGGGACATGTAAATTAAGGTTTGGTTGAAGTTCTCAACATCAAATGAAGGTTGTGGAATAGTAATGGCAGTCATCATAGTCTTTGAAGTCTGGGCTGTATCTGGGATATCAAGTAAAGAAAGATATAGCATTGAGGTTTCAGGGCTCAGCCTGGAGGTAGCATTCAAGAGTTTTCAGTGAAAAAATTAATTCTTTCTTATGCCAGTGTAATCACATCTGACATTATCCCATGATGCAGGTCATTATGCACTTGTGCTGTTTGCTGAGCACTTGCTAAATATGCAGGGAGCACAGCACACAGGTATCTCCTGCCACGGTGTGATTTCTATGAAGTCCTTCTGGGTTGCTTATGGTCGGGTCAGGATGTGTTGAGTACCTCAGAGGATGCACTCCTTCATCCCAAAAATTCTACAGTTGTCAATTTTATGTGACTGTTAAGGTTTGGAAACCTTACCAGACTAAGATATAGGACATGGGTATAATCATTGCTTGTCTCTATTTAATGACCCTGCAGGAGGTAATCTGGTGCAAATGACAGTATAGCACTCTTAGTGCTACATGCTCCAAAACACAACTTGGTGCATGGCCATGGTCACTCTGGAAGGTGAGTATCAGCTCCTGCAGCTACTGGCCTTGTGCAGAGGGAGTCAACGAGTTTGCTGGGCTTCCTCACTTCGAGAGTGTATGTGTGGATGCTCGAGCTTTTTATAAAAGATTATAAAAGAAACTAGTTTTTTGGAAATGCAAGCCTAAACTTTCCAGTACCCCAGAGGGTATTGTGTGAGGTCACCTCTGAGTGGTAGCTCATAGCTAATTTTGGAGAAAACTTCATGGCTTAGGCAGGGATGTGGAAAAAAGGACTCTCTGCTGAGGCAAAAGCACTACTGTGTACAGTGATAGTGAGGGCCAAAAGACTGAGATCCCTTAACCCCCAGTGGGAGTCTACCCTGGAGGCTAAATCCATGAGATTAAATTCTTGTACTGCTTTGCAGAAATTTCCACTGCATGTCAAGAAGTTTCCCAAATCTATTATGCATACCTGATTTGATGTTCTCTCTTCAGACTTGTCCCTCTTATCTCTAGCAGGACTCAAAATGTTACACAAAAAAAATCAGAATTACAAGTGCTCCATGTTAAATGTAAGATAATGTAAAATATCTTATGGAAAGACAGTGCTGTTTCTCTACCTTATCATGGTCTTCTCACTGTTCAGTCCAGTTAATCATTGTTCATTGGAAAGACATTAATTTATGCTGCATTAATGATGTGCTCTAAAGAGACACTGTGCTTTTCAGGTTCACTGAAACATTCTGCAACTGGCTTTTCAAAACTGGCTTGAATATTCACAGTGCAGCAACTGGTGCAAGAAGTATTGTCCTTTATAGCCCAAGATCAATAGATGAGAAAAAGCTTCATGTTTTACAGTTTTTCCCTATGGAAGTTCTTCAGTTTGGCTCAGACAAGTGGCAGCATTTATGTTTTTCTTCAGTTGAAATGTCAGGGCCGGAGTTCTTTGTTATTACACACTTTATGTCAAATCTAAATTCACAGGAGGCAAATTAAAATTGGCTCACATGTTTTCCTCAGCATCCCTAAGCCTGGACTGGCCAGGCCATAAGTTCACCATCCTTTGTTCCCCT
>VZRX01000698.1:0-10893 GCA_013398075.1 Notiomystis cincta | reverse complement strand
ATTCTATGATTCTCTGATTCTATTTCTGCCACCACCTCTCAAAAACCTCCCAAGCTGCAGAGTGAGGGGCAACCTCCCCACCACACACTCACTGGGACACTCTGAGCACTCTCATAGCAGCATTATCATATTTTCCATATGTTCTCACCCATTCTTCCATGGTCTCACACCTTGTTTGATCTTCTGTGACTGGCTGCACACTGAGCTGATGTCTTCATCGAGCTGTCTGCAGTGACCCTCGGGTCTTTTTCCTGGTGGTTCCAGTTCATTGAAAGCTCAGCAATGTGTGCAAGGAGCTGGGAATGCTCCTTCCCAGGTGCCCAAGCTTGTGTTTGGCAGTGGTGACTTCCATCTGACCACGTGATCCTCCTTAATTTTGGCTCTGCCTCCTTCTGCACAGGGCTGCCTCCCACCAGTGACGCTATGGAATCTCACACTGCCTCAGTGCCACCAACTCCCTGTCCACCCCTTTCTTCCAGGTTATTGATTAATATGTTCAGACACACGGTCATGATGCAGATACTTAGATCAGTCCAGTATCAGCCTATTCCCTGACAAAAAGCCGATGCTTTACTTGTTTTCCGTTCTCATCCAAGCAAGACACTTGCTTAAACAGAGGTTCTTTGAAAATCACAAAGGCTGGTTCTCAGAGATCTACCACTTTCATGATGTGTGGATTTTGTTTTTCTTTTATCTCATCTTTGTCATGTAGGTAACTTTAACTGTGCTTTCTTGGGTGTAGTACTCAGATGCAGCACACAGCTGCTCTCCATTCCTTTTTTCTTTAAAAAAACTCCAAGCAGGTGAATCTTGTGTATTGAGCCAGGCAGGCAAGACCCTGGTTAACAGCATGTACTGAAGACAGAAAATCCAAGAAAAGGAGATGTCAAAGAATCATTGAATGGTTCAGGTTAGAAAGGGAGCTTGAAGATCATCTAGTTCCAACCTCCATATCAGCATGACCTTGAAACTCAGCAGAGCAAAGTGGCTCCTGCACATCCAAGTGTGTGTGTTTAGACCAAGACCCACATGGGTGGGAAAGGACAGAGAGAGCCAGTGGCACCAGTGGCACCGTGAGAGCAACTGCCAAGGCCACAAAAAGCAAAAACTAAAGATTTGTTACTTTTTAAAACTGCAGTCCACTACTTTAAAGATTTAGCACGTTTCTGGACAGGTTTCCAGAGAAGGTTTATGAACGTGCTGTGGTCTCTGGGGGCTTCTGTCCCCTGGCAGCAGGACGGCAGCTCCTCAGCAGGACCGTGCTGAGCCATCGAGCTGCCGCGCGCTCCCCGTACCCGTCACCGCTCACCGGCGCGCGCCCGCTGCCGCTCCAGCACGGCCCCCTCAGCAGCTGAGCTGGGCGAGGCACTGACTGGGTCCAGGCTGGGGAAAACGCTGACACAGAACCTGCACATCCTGTCTGCTCCATCTCCAGCCTCACCCACGGCTGCTGTTAACCCCGGAGTCCAGCTGAGCGCACAGACTCTCCCCACAGCTTTGCCACTCACAGGGTTTCTTTCATTTTTCCCACATCTTCCTACAAACTCTCTCCCGTGTCATCCTCATTACTCCCATTTCACTGCAGGTTTTACCAGCCCACCTCTTGCCTTCAGAGTTTCCATCTTCTGGAGATTCATACCTTTGGTTTCACCAATTTTCAGCTGCTTCACCTGCCCATGAGCAGTGCCAGCCTGCTCTCCCTGGCACCTCCCAATTCATCCCATCACAGCCAGCAAAGCAACACCAAAGATGAGAAAGAGCTGGAAACGCCCTGGTGCTAAGATCTGCTTAATAAGTTGTCAGCCAGGTCCTGTGTATCTATTCTTGTGGGCATAAAGATCTCTGTCAGCAGTCAAAACACGGATTTACACCCCCAGCACAATTCCAAGCAGCATTTAAAGATTTTTAACGACCATCCCTTTGTCCCAGGGAGTTAAGCGCTGATCGAATGTCACAACGTGACACATGAATGCACAACAAGACGGAGGTTTGACAGGCAGCAACATTGTAATATGATAATTCCTCTTTGTCCCTTAATCGCCTCTGTTTTTTGCAGACTTGATTCACTTACCAACATGTGATCAATCACTGCCTTTTTCAGTGAGATAATTTTTTGCCCTCTATCTAAATGGCTCCTGTCAAAGGGAATCCAGTACTAAATTAAAGCTGATATGCCTGTCTCTGCCCTTTTGTTTGTAGACTTCTTCTCGCACACAATTGACTTTAAATAGATTTTTTTATGGGTTTCATCACTGTTTAAGTATATGTATTTTTAAAAATCTGTCTCCTTGAAATTAACACGGGCTACGCACACATTTAAAAATGGTCTAGAGAATATAATTTAACAGAGAGGAACAAATACCAGGGTACGTGATGGCACGTGTATCAACTTCCCACGAGATATGGAGTGAGTTGCCTGTTTAGATCTTCCCACATGCTCTATTTAAAATGGGAAGAACAACAATCTTAAGATTTGTGACAATAACAGAAAGAGGACGGTGTAATTTAACATGAAAGGAGGCAATGCCTAGATCACCACTTGTCCTGAGTCTCTAAGAACTGTCTTCTTAGCTGAAGGCCACCACAGAACTCCTCAGACATCTCTCACTGGTGTTCACACACCCTGAATGAGCAGCTCCCTAACAGCAGGTAAGAGGTCTCTAGTGGAACAAGCACCAAAGAGAAGAGAATCTACCCTAAGGTATAAAGCAGAGGGCTGTTTTTGCAGCTCTCTTTGACTATCATGCCCCAAACAATTCTGCACCACCCAGGGTCAGAGGCTGCACCAGCCAAAGCCCTTCCAAGCAGAGCCATGAACATGCCCACCACCCAAACCCTCTACCCTGCTCTTCCCTCAACCTCCTCAAGCACATCTACATAGCATTTGAAATCTCAAAATTTCACATTCAGTCCCTTCCCTCCAGCTCCTCTTTCCCACGCTGGCCTTTTCTGAGTTGGATCTTCCACACCTTGCCCCGATGCACCACCTCAGCCTGGCCCTGCTGAAGCCAAGAGCACAACACCTGCAGATCCAACAAAAGCAGGAATCTGCTCTCCCATTGTCAGGGCTCCTCTGCCCCATCTGAGTGGCCATGGCTACCTGGCAAGGAAACTGCAGGAATCCCCAGGAGCATCCTCATCCTCCCATCCCAGCCTGTGTAGCACCTTCCAGCTGCTGTCCTTTCTCACCACTGTACACCTAATTTGCAGTAATGAAATGGGTGATTTCAAAGCTTGATAAGATGACGCTTATTTAATTCACTGATTGAATGACAGTAAATTTTTGGCTGTGACGTGCATTATAAATTATTCTACACAGTTTCAGCACTTGTCCTGGTTATGCACATAAGGCACTAAAGATTTTGCCAAGATATCTAATAGACACATTATAATTAGCCCTATAATATAAAAAAATCACCTCTTTTAATGCATATGTTTTCTTCTATTTTTGAGATAAGCACCTCAACAAAATGCTGGATTCACAGCTCTTTCAAAGATGGGACAGTTTCCCTGAAGGAAAAAAACAGGAATTAATGTTTCCATCTTAAGGTTCTATCAGCTTTTTCCTTCCTTTTCCTGTGCAGAGGAAAAAGGGAAAGAAAACAGCTCTGCAAAGGAGGCATCACCCCTGGGCGAGGGCGAGCGGCGTTCCAGCGAGGACGCGTCCATCCACGAAGGGCAGCGGGAGCCAAGGCATTACAAACATACCCATAAACGAGGCTGGGGGAGGACTGGCTCCAGAAAAAAAACCAAACAAGAAAAACACCAACAAAAAAGCGCTCATTTTTCAAAACACATTATTATGGCACAAAACGTATTTTAATGTGTTTTCAGCAAGGCATCGAATCCCCCCAGTATCGGCTTTGTGTCTCTTGGCAGTTCAAGAATGCCAACGCGCCCCGTCCTCGGGGTGCCAGAACCAATCTGTTGCCAAGAGACACAAAACTGATATCATGGGTGTATAAAGCCGTCTTTGGAAACGTAGGAAGCAGCCAACGACCTCATGTTCGGGGTTTGACTTAGTCAGCAAGACGTCAAGGAAGAAAAATTAACCTTTTGTTATAAGGTTTAAAGCTGACCATTTGTATCCACCTCCGAGGGAGAATCAGCCTTCCTGAGGCAGGAACGTGCTCGTGTCTGGCACTGCACTGCATTCAACAGCAGGGTTTGGGGGGGTTCAATGTTTACTTTTGGTTTGTGAGCAAAACATCAAAATCCTGAGAGCTGGGGCACTCACAGAGAAGGGAGGCTCTGACTTGAAGCACCTGGGCAGGTGAAGCATCTTCTGAGGAAAACCCAAATGCTGGAGCTGGACCTTCCCATGAGCACTCAGAGAATCCCACAATGGTTTGGCTGGAAGGGACCTGAAAGCCCATCTAATACCATCCCCTTCCACTCCATCAGGCTGCTCCAAGCCCCATCCAGCCTCATCTTAGACACCTCCAGGGGTTGAATGTACCCACTCATGTGGGGATAGAGGGATGTGACCCAGCTGAGAGGAATTTTGAGACTCCAACTGTAAACATCCAAAAGGTTCTTGCATTTTAAAATCAAGTCACCGGCAAGTTCTTCAAATACTTATTACTCCAACTGACAAGTAACCTGCATATTCCCCTGCACTTGGTTCTGGGACCTCTCTCTCCCTCCTCCAACCTGCAATATGGATGAAAACCCTCTCACAAAAGGAGTAATTTTCCCCCAGAATTTTCCTGCCACAATATAAACACAGATCGCTGCCCTCCCCAGCTACAGAAAAAAAAAATTCAACGCCTTCAGGATTCCTTCAAAATACAAAAATATGAAAACAACACGACTGCTTCTTTCAGATGGGCTCTCTGTGGACTGCTGCTTTTCCATTTGTTTCACTGAAGTTAAATAGTTGGAAATTAAGAATCTAATTAAGAAATACAGTAATTAACTGTAATTAAGAGTTACAGCAAGATTTGGGTATTTTTTTTCCCTAATCTGGAGCATAAATTTTTGCATGTTAAATTAAAAACTCCATTTAGGAATCAAAATGTTAGAAGGTGGTAAAGCAACTAGATATCAGTTTGATATTATCCAGGAAAGGTCAAATTTAAATTATAGGACATGTTTAAAACATTAAGTTGTTGGTGTAGCTTGCAGCTTTTGCATTTCAACTAATATATAGAAATAAGAGCATATAGATAAATAGAGGTATCCATATCACAGGTGTTCACTACCAAATTACCTTCAGAGATGGAAAATTCAGAATTTCACACTAAATAATTAAGATTTCCAGGTGTTTTTAGCCCCAAGGACTCAGAAGAACAACATGTCTTTACCAGGACTGAAGAGCAAGGAATCCTGAGAAATGGGAGCCTTAGTGCAAACAACCAAAAATCAGTTGATAGAAACAGGTTTGGAGGGGCGGGGGGGACGATTTTTTTGGACTGGAAATAAAATGTTTTGATATTATGACAAGAGGAAAATATCCCTTTGTCTTACGAGCCCCCAGTTGTGGGAAGGGAGCTGAGCGGTGCCAGACCAGCATGTGGGCAGAGAGAGACAGGGGGGTTGGGAGGGGGTGAGAAGAGTTAAAATTCCTACCAGAAAACAGAAAATGAGATTAAAGGAGACATTTTGGCCATGAGGCCTTCTTTCTGCTGGAGAAGGCCTCAAAGCCAAAGTGTCTCTTCTAATCCTATTTTCTATTTCGAGAGTGCATTTTAATAACCCCTTTGTATATGGTACAATGACTTTAGCAAGTCCTATTTTAAGCAGATTTTCCACACTAGAAGGCGAAATGGGTTAAAATAATTGCAGGGTACACCTCGCACGCGTGACACCTCCTTTAATCCGGTGTCGGACACCGCGCTCGCACAATGCGGAACACGGCCCGTGCATAAAGGAGCCTTTCAGGAGGAACAGCCCAAGGCATGGAATGGGGCAACCAGGCTGAGGAACACGCTCCCTCCCACCAGCAGCCAGGCCCTCACCTTCCCACCTGGATGGGGACTTGGCTGATGTCGCCACCCCCCAAAATTCCTCCTTCTTTGGGTAGCAGCAGGCACTGGCCACGTGCCGCCAGGTGGGAGTTGGTGTGAGCTCTCTGGGCCCCAAAGCAGAGGCCTTCTGCAGCTCCACTGTGGTGTCCCCAAAGGAGAGATCACCTGCAGCTCCACTGTGGTGTCCCCAAAGGAGAGATCACCTGCAGCTTCACTGTGGTGTCCTCAAAGGAGAGATCACCTGCAGTTTCACTGTGGTGGCCCCACAGCCACCGACTCATTGGCCAAGCTCACTTTTGTCTTGCTAAATTGCAAAAACCTGCACCTGGATTATGTCTCCTTCTTCACCACGCACACAAAACCTCATGAAATTGTGTATCTAGAGTGTGAAGTTAGAAGTTTCTCTTGTGTGCACAAAACTCAGTGTTTTTTGAACATAACATTCCTGTTCTTTAGAAGCACAACAACCCAAGAGAGTGCGAGCTGGGCTGGGCAGCCCATGTCTTCCCCTCCCTGCCGTAAGTCATGTGGTAGCTGAAGCTCCCCCATCAGTGACTCTTGGCTCTCCATCCCCCTGCTCTTTGGAATCATCATCCCTGGAAATGTTCCAGAAGTGTCTGGGGTGAGGCACTTGAGGACGTGGTTTAGAGGTGAATGGGCGAGAGGTATGTCCAACAGGAGAATGAGTTCTGCACTCCCATGGAAAGGGGAATTTCCAAGCCTAGAAGAACCCTAGTTGGACCCATGGTTTCTACTAAGGGAGGTTGTATGATGGAATTCCCATGTGAAGATCATGGAATCATAGAATTGTGTAAGTTGGAAAAGCCCTCTAAGATCATAGAGTCCCATAGTTAATCCAACACCATCAACTTCACCATTAAACCAAATCCCTAAGTGCTCCATCTTGACATTTCCTGAACACTTGGTGACTCCAGCACTGCCCTCGGCAGATGTTCCAAAATACCAGAAATATCAAACCACAGGCATGAAACTGCAAATATCAAAGTGACAGAAGGGGAACAGACGAGTACATGCAACACTGAGTGGGATGGCACCAAACAGGGGAAAGGCAAGGCTGATGAGAGAACTACTCATCTCTGATGATGAAAACTGGACTGGAACAACAGAAACAAATCCAAGTCAGCAGAGAAACTCCTGAAACAAAGAATATGCAAAAGAAACAACAATTTTGTCCTCTCTACGCAGCATCAACCAGCAGTACCCAACCTCTAGGCAGCACACAGAAGACCAGTAGTCAAACTGAATTAAGGGGGAGGTTCAAACACAGTGGTTCAGACACTACCAACCACCCAGAGCTCCCTGTGCCCCTCCTCGGATGAAGGCCACCAGCTATGCCTGCATGGCACAGGCAGCAGAGAACTTCAACCCCTCACCAGAAGGATCAACTGGGAAATACAGGAGAAAACACCAACGGGCCTGAACACCACAGGGAGCATTGCAGAAAAAAAGCTGATTATCATAATGACAGGTTAAGTACACCTGAAATTTTTCTGCATCCCAGCAGCGGTGGCCGAGGCTCAGGGCCAACAGAGTAAAACAAAGCAGGTGAGAAATACAAAAATCTATGTAGCATGAAATATCTCTAAGAGACTTGTTTAGTGAAATTAACTAGTAGTTTAATAGAAAAAAGCTTGATGTATGAGAGTGCTCCAATTTCTTCATAGAAATTAACATTTCAATCCTGTTTTTATCTAGAAGTCATTAAACTGTGCAACATGAATTATTGGAACTGTAGCAGAGAATTAACTCTATTCATCAAGTAAGTCCAAACAGTTTAGAGTGCATCTGTAATGAAAAAATAACTCCACATTTCTATCTCTTCTCATTAAAGTAAACCAGTTTTCCCTCTCTCAGTATATAAAACTGTCTTCTCCTCATGTAATTTATATTACCATAAGCCAGCTCACATTCTAAACTATTACACGCCTCCAATTAATTTTTGCAGCTTTTGCCTGAAAATTTAATGAGATAGTAGTGTATGAACCTGCTGACTCCAGATTACATGTGTGCTTCCAATATTAATGTTGGCATAAAATAATCTGATACATACTTGATGAGAGCTTTCCACTATTGTGAGAGTAGTTAAGGCAATATGTAAACCAATTCCACTGATTTTCTTTCTCCTCCCACCATGTTTGCCATAAAAAATACCCCCAAACCAGCTAAAATGATCAGTCTGAAATTGCAGAGTCTTGAGTTAAGCACTCACGAGACAGGTAACATCACCAGTGCTCTCCTGCACGTTTTAAATTTATTACTCACCTATTAACATTTATTTTAAAGCTATACTTGTTTCTAAATGCTTTTTACTTTTGAATGCTGAAGGAGGAGAGGGACATCAAGGCCAGGTTGGATGGGGTTTGGAGCAACCTGGTCTTGTGGAAGGTGTCCCTGCCCATGGCAGGGGTTGAGTGGAACAAGATGAGCTTTAAGGTCTTTTTCAGCCCAAACCATTCCGTGATTCTGTGTTGGGATTTACTTCTCCCCCCAAAGAAGGGCAGGCTTTCAATCCCCCTCAATGCCACCCTAACACTCACACTGCTTGAGAAATCAAGAGTTTGCATTGGTGCTGGAAAACCAAGGGGGGTTTGCATCCCAAGAGTTTCCTCTTTGTAGCTCGTTTTATGGGGATAACTCTTAGTTAATTTTGCTAACTGTTCTCCAGCATATTAGAAAATAACCTTTTCTTCAGAAGGACACATTCTTTGAGACTAACATTAAAGGGGAAAATTGTAATATTCCTTTCCACTGCGACTTCAATTTTACAACCACATATTGGGCATAATATGATTTTAATATCTATGTGCCCAAGAGAAAAATTGGCAAATGCGATGCCCTGCGAGATCAAATAATTTTATATATAGACTTAAAAACACACATTTGGCACTCTTTGGTACAGCCCTGAATTTATATTTACAGGAAACTATAAACTGCTCGTGGTGAGTCATGGAGCCCCCAAAAACATGGATTTTGCACTGAACTGGCAGGAGGAGGGAAGTCATGCCCAGGGAGCTGGCACAGCCTGGAGGTGGGAGCCCAGTGGCTTTGAAACTCAGCCCCCTTGCAGCACAGTACCCCCCTGAGACCACAGGAACAACCTTCACTGCCTACCCCAATTAAACCATCCCCTCACACCATTAACACCTGCATTATCTCTGTGTTTCAATCACGGGAGAGAAGCTGCTGGATGCAGGCAAGAATTCTGTCTCTGGGAGATGACATTTGGGGACACAGCCACAGCAAAGCCAGAATGTTCCAGCAGTTATCAACTGAAGAGGCCTCACACCCTTCAAGAGATGCACAGAGCCCCAGAACTCAGGTTTCTTTGAGACAGGAGGAACAAATCAATCAGATAAAAAAAGAAGGGATGGATGGAAGTGGACAGCAGGAGAAATAATATACAGCAAGTGCGGAGGCCAACGACTGCACACTTTTAACAGCTCCCAGTGGCTTCAAATCAATTTACATTTAAAATAAATGAATTAAATCTGATAATCTCTGATACCACTCAACCTATTTGCTCCAGGGCACTGAAATTCAAATATTCTCCAGTTCTGAAAATAGGCTTTCACCCGCACGACAGACAAATGAAGACAAAGAGTACCAAGCCCAAATGCCACCTCCCTGGTTTTCACACCAGCAAATGGCAAAATCACTTCCATGGCATTCAAGGCATTTTACTACTATGACTTTTGCCCCTTGCAGTCCATCTCCTGCATTTCTAAGGTAGTTATAAAAAGAAACAATTTTGTTTTAATTCCAGAAAATCACAGCTGTCCGGATGACACCAAGAAAACAGAAAAAGGGGCACCCACCCCTGGATCATGTGAACCCCTCAACCTGCACCCTGCTGCCACACTGAATGCCACAAACAAAAAAAAGATTACTGATTTTGGCTAAAAATAACCTTTCTGGTTTAGCAGGCAGCTATTTTCAACTGGGACCTGATTTTCAGCAGTGCTGTCCTGACAGAGTCACGATGCTGGGAACCAGTGGTCCAGCCCTGTAACACACACATGATGATGCAAATATACATATTTACATGCATAGGAACCCACTGGACTCTCTGCTGAGAGCGAGGTTACCTTTTCTTTTACAGATTTTCAAAAATCAACCACGCAGTATTTTTTTTGAACACAGGCATGTCCTTACACTTAACAACTGCTCGTACCTTTGTGCGTCAAAAGAAACATGTAATTAAATTAAGAGATGCACACACTCTTCCTTTTCTCCTGTCTCTTCTCCTCGAACGCCACGCCAGATAGCAAATCAAAATCTGCATTTAAATAGAATATTTTTAATGTATGAAAGTGGGCGGCCTGAGGGTAAAGAGGTATTGCATTCACTCACCATATGCACAAAATTGCATTTAAAATGTGATACTACGCTTTAAAAATTTATTGAATTTTTTTCCTCATTCCAGTACCTTTGTTTTATTATAACAAAATCTTCTGCTCTACAGAGAATTCTGTATCAAAGCCTGCTAATAAAAATAATGTGATATTACATCATTTTATCAATTTAATCTCGAGAAAAAGGATGATATTCAATCACATCTCATAAGTCACTATCTCTGGTAATTCCGGCCATTATTCAGTGCGAAATCCAAGCAGTCGGAATTCATTAACATAGGCTGCTACAAATCTGCATTTTTCAGACTTTGTCAGAAAACGCAGCAGCCCGAACTCAGTGACCTGAATCTAACAGCCTTTCAGCCGAAAGGGCCCCGCTCGCCGAGCCCGGCTCCTTCCTGCGCCGGGACAAAGCCGCCGACCAGGTCATGGAGCCAGCGGGGGCTTCGGAGAGCCCTCCCCGCCAGGCTGCCGGAGCAGCATCCCGGCTGCGGGGGAACCGCGGGCACACGGAGCTCCCGAGGTGGGAGCTGCTCCTCTCCTCTCCTCTC
>VZRX01000690.1:79762-98487 GCA_013398075.1 Notiomystis cincta | reverse complement strand
CAGTCTACTGAGCTTCCTGGAATTAACATGTATTGGGTGATGACTGGTAAAAATCATGCCTGTTACCTTTAGGTTGCAACAAAGGAAGCCCAGCAAGCTGTTAAAACACAAAGGTGATTCCAAAATCTGGACTGAAACAAATGCTGATTCCCTAACCAGGTCTTTTCTCAACTCATCCCAACATAAAAACAAGCAAAAAAAAAGTGATTTTCAAGTTACACAATTTATTTAGTATACAATAGTCATTACATCTCTTTACAACAACATATTATAAAATAACTATGTTAGATCCCACCAGCAGAACACTGAAACAAGAAATGAAAATACACTTACGGATCTCAAAGGCTTTTCTCCCCTAAAGACATCCTGGCTCCTTGATAGCATTTTGTCTCTGCACTCTAAAAAAGTAATTTATACCACTGCTCACATGCAGCACCAAAGTCCTCCTGGACACCAGGGAACACACAGGAGTCGTCCTGTGCCTGCCATTCCAGTGCTGGTACCTCGGGGATGGGAGGTGCAGCCCTTCTCCCCCTGCCCTTGTCTCAAACAGGGGCCGGGAGCAGCTGCTCCCTCTCAGCTGGGAGCTGCTTTTGGTCCTTGGCACTTGGATTTACTGTTTTAAGCAGGTTGGTGTCTGAATGCTGCACCACAGTCCCTGGAGTCTCCCTTAGTGTTAAACCTTTCTGATAATCTTTTAAAATACATCTTTCTGTTTAAAAAACCCCAAACAAACCAGTTTGCGCTCGGCAGTTTCTATGAAAAGGTTAAATTTCTCCTTTGGCAATATTAGAGACTGAACTTTTGAAATAAGTCTGTTTAGAAATAAGTATTGTTCCAGTCAGGATTTCTTAGTCTCAGCTGTTACCTATAAGTGAATTCTGAAGACAACAGGGTATCATTAGGCCTGGGACTCCCTCCCCTCCACCAAAGGAGGGGTACTACACCTTTCCAGAAAGATCCATCTGCTTTCTAGAACAAGCCATACAGCCCAAACATACTTTACCTTTTGTGTGCTTGTTTTCAATTACTGAAGGCACTCACTGAGGGATTCACTGATCCAGGCTTGCAGCAAGAACCACCATGCATCATTACAGGCCTAATTAAAGTTTTAATACTGATTAAAATGTTTTATTATTGTATTATGCTAAACTGCAGTGGTCTCCAACCTCATTAAAGGATACAGGCTAGGAATTACTCAGGAGTTTCAGTTGCTCAGTGAAACAACCCAGCTCCTGTCAGCGTGTGATTTAACACAGCCTGGCTACAGCACAGCCTTCTGTGTCAGAAAGAAAGGCAGAAGGATGTTGAACACTGTTTAATGAGTATTTACTGAATATAAAATTGTTTGAGCATGTGACATAACCATCTCCATCTCTTCAGTAATTTACCTTGGTACAACTGAAAGGGAAAACACTTAAATCATTTGGAATTGGAGCCCAGCTCAGTTGTGACAGCTAATCTCATTACACATCTTGATTAAATTAAATGTGGAGTTTGCTATCTGTAGCACTTTAAGTTTCCCATCATTAGAAATTAATTGCAGTGGTAATTACTATAACTGAGTTATTTGCACAGGCCACAAACACTCTTATAGGTGTTCAAATGTTAATTCAACCTGAGCCTAGAGGCACTTGATTATTACAATTCTGTTCTTCATAAGAAACAAATGAGCCTAGTGGATGTCTAATTCAAGATGGAGAGTACTGTGAGGCTTCCAAATTTGATTTCTAATTTCAGTCTAAAACCAAGCAGTGCTAAAAACACAGCAAAAGCCATGTGGTACCTTCATAACATTTAGAAATCCAATACAAATCACAAAGTTCTGTCTGGTAAAAAGACAAAGGGTACAAACAAATCACAAAATTCTCAGCACTGAGGTCTGGCTTCACTTAATCTTCTATGTCATTTTAAAACACTGGTAGTCTCTGTTTTAGGCTAAAGAACAATGATATTGTGCTAAAATATAGAGCTTTGTGTCTGAAATAATACAAAACAAAGCTCTACTATCTGAATGTATTTGAAATACTGGTTTCCTGCTGATTTAGAGATGAGATTTTTGCTACCTAGTGGGATTCACACGGGAAGAAAAGGATCCCCTGTAGTTCAGAAAGTATATACAGAAAAGTGTTGTGAGAATCCAAACTGAAAAAAATTGGATTTTTGTTCTGAGCATATTACAAGGATACAAACATGCAACATGTATCAAGCATGCTCCAGCCTTTTTTCTCACTAGAAATAGGTAACACTCCATCATTAAACACTTAATGTTGTAAACCAGTTTGTTTCTGATCACTAAAAATGCTGGACCAAAGAGTAAAGTTTTTTCTTCAAAATTGTTTGCTTAATCCACACTCACTGATTCTGCAATCACACTCACAAGATTGGAAACTCATATCCACATACATTCCCAAAGAATTCAAAAAAGAGGCACTGAAAGAGCACAAGGATCTGTCAAAAAGGATCAGACTGTAAGACAAAACTTCATTTTGTGACTATTTTCAGGATTCACAAGGGCAATGCTTACTCAGGGCAGGAGTAGCATGGGCTGCTTTCACTGATTTTTTATCATTTGAGAGGAAAATCTGAACTGCTGAGCAGATTTACAGGCTGGCACTTGGCAGTGCTCCTGCAGGCTGCTGCCTTTGTCTGTCTTCCAATCAGTTAAAACTGGAAAACAATTATAACCTAAGTATTCTGAGGGTCAGAATTTAGAACCAAAATGGTCCCTGATAGCTTCTATTTATGAATTTATGAAAATTTTGGCAACATCAATAACGTTATCAAAACTAAACTGTCTAAAAAACCCCAAGAATCACAGTAATTAAACAAGAAACCTTCACTGTAAAATGCCTTACAAATGTAACCTGTTTGTAAACTTCATCTGCAATTCCTAATGTGGGTCCTAGCAGTGAAATACTGAACTTGAAGCCATGGTTGGAAATGTTATTTATGCTTGGCAAGTTTGTAAACATGGAATGTTTTGTTTTGAAACACCCTGGTGAAGTGCATGGTGTAAGAAGGAAGGTTTTTTTTAATTTCCTCACAGAAGCGAGGATACGAGGAAGGTTTCAAATCAGGTTCATTCTCTCCCAAGCCATCCATGATCTGCAATGAAATGGAACAGGTGTGTGAAACATCTTTAGCCAATTCACAGTTACAGGCAATAACAAGTTCATAACAACCTCAACAATACTTTCACTGGGTCAGGCTGGCCAGGTTTGTTCACAGGATGAAACAAGTGGGAGGAAGAAAACAGCTTTAAACCAGTAAGAGTTTTAGTATTGTGTCTAAATGGATAAAGCTGCTTTGTCAGAGGTCCCTATCTGCTTGGGCTTGTGCAGTGTGCTCTAGCTCCACCTCAGCCCCAGAACTGCCTGAGAACTCCCCTGACACAGAGCAGTAACAGAACCACGCTGTGCCTGAGGGAACTGAAGCTCTGAAGTGATTTACAGCTGGGAAGGAACTCTGCTTGTGCTGCTAACCTGCAGCTCGTCAGGAAGTGATTACTCACCCTGCCCAGGCTGCATTCCCCTTTTTTACTCTCAAATATCCTTAAATGCAAGCAGTGTTAATTTGGCCATTTTGAGAACATCTAAAGGCTCCATGAGATTTTCCTTCCCACAGTGCAAACTGAGCGACCTCAGATCGTAACCGGGCTTCAGAGCCAAGTCAAGCAAAATGAGTTTTGTTCCTGGATGCAGTTTGTGACACTCACGTGGCCATTGGCTACATCCAGCAGGTCCCGCAGGCGGCAGCCCCTGCTGTGCCTCCTCTCGTAGCAAATGCTGTCCTCCAGGATCACGTAGTCCGTGCCAAAGGACCGCAGGATGCCGTGCACGTCACCCGGAGATCGCTTGGCGTAGATCTGGTAAATCTGGGCAAAAGGAAACCAAGCTCCAACACACCCCACATCACCACTACTGCTCTGTTTGCTCTGTTGTGACTCCTCTCTCCTGAGCCACACAGAGAACAGACAGAAACCACAGGAATGCACTATGAGAGAAACAATCTATAAATGCTCTATTCAGCAGCCACATGGAGTTGTGTGTCATGGCGAGGATGCTGCTGGCTACACAACGCTGGATGGTGCTGTCAGGCTTTGAGAACATCTCAGGTGCAGAAAAGGGCAGATGGAAACAGTCTCCCCAGCTCCCTGGGCAAACTTAGGGCGGTTTCTATATCAAATGCTGTGTGCTGGTCTGGGAACTGAAGGGACTATCAGGGAATGCTCCAGGTGGGTTTAACAGCCCAACTGGGCACCAGGATCTACTGATACCCCATTAGCCAAACCAGTGCCCTTGGGATTAGCTGGGTGCCCAGGTGCAGAGCTCTTCAGACACACACCAGCTGCCAGAAGTGAGTCAGGAGGTCCCAAAGCAGTTCAGCCTCCATGAGTAAAGCACATGATGCCTTTTGCAGTGAGCCATTAGAGAGGACATTTGTTTTCTGGAGTAGAGCCACTGACATGGGCAAGAATTACTTTAAACAATCAGAAATCTCTTACCTGCTTTGTTCTCTCTCTCAGATTCTTATCCTCATAGTGGGGATGGTTGGTTAAGGTCCGTCCAGTGCACAGTTTGACTCCTGCTAACAGCTGCATGCTCCCAGCAAACACTGCTGTGTTTGGAGTGTTTGACCTAAACAAATATTGATAAGTCTGAGGAACTCTCTGCAGGGGCATTTTTGCAATGCTTGTGACAGATCAGAAGGAAAAAAAAGACTGCAAAAGTATTTTTCTGCCTCTCCTCTATTCAGGGAGCAAACTGTTCAAGCAACTGTGTTTTCTTCAAATGCCAAGTGGATAAATTATGATAATACTCAACTGCAAATAAAAAATTTACTAAGCACTATGAGGAAATTTAAGGAAAGCATGATCCTGAAAATTTCAAACTATTTCTATATTTCTCAGGTTCATAAAGCCTCTGAACATTTATAGGTTTCTATATTCTAATTATTTTAATATTTCAAGAAACTTATTGTGACTTACATTTATGTCTGATATATAAGGTGCTTTATATAAAATCAATTATTTAATATGAATGGTAAAACTTTCTGTTCCTGTCCTGGTATTCACCATTCACTTGGAGTGAAAACTTTGTTCCATTAGACATTAATCCTCCTATTCTGACAACTGTGGGAGAGAAACTATGAAAAAAGACACCCCAGTTGGAAAAAGCTGGGGCAGGGGGATGCAGAAGATGCCAGATAGAAATGCTGTCACTTAACGGTACTGTGACCTTTGAAATTCCAAATCCTGGTACCTCAGGATTACTCAAATACCCATAATGAAAAAATTATTTTGGCTCACCTTGCCCCCAACAAGTTTACAATCTTAAAATATTTGCAAAGACACAACACAAGGGCAGAGCAAAAAGAAAGAGTAAAAATGCCAGGCAATGGACACTCCCATAATCAGGCTAATTAACACTGGCCATGGTATGCTGAAGTGTTTTCTAGTGCTTAGTAGGCACATAAAGATGGAAGGGTCTGTGATGAGTAAACCAACAGAAAGCAGCACACATTAAATCAACTAAAATGAAATCAGAATGTGAATAGGTGCCTAACATCCCCATGCCTGAACTAAAGTATCCCAGTAACTGTGACACGTTGGGGTGCACCTCAGGGAGCCTTTGGAAACTGCAGCTACACAGGCACTCATCTTTAAGCTCCACGATCGGCTTGAAAATGTTGAGAGACGAGCATTCACTTTTACTATCGCCTTTCAAGAGATTATGCTTAGCAAATGAATTAATAATTACAAATGCTTCCTAAAAAATCTTGCACTGGTACATTAATCTCATCCAGGAAGGCCAGAGATAATATTTTTAATAGGCCAGTTTAACTTTACTGATAGACTAGTTCTTCAGCACTTTATAAAACCAGTTTCATTTTAAAGTCTGAAAATATTTAATCTCTTAAGAAATTATTTATTGCTTAAAATATTCAAAGCCACAAGTGTCATGAAGTACATGTTCCATTAAAAGAAAGTAATTGCTGTTAGAATTTAGTACTATGCAAATGGGATGGCCCTGACAGGCTGTCAGCCAGGACTCATCCCTGGATCTGTGGGAAAGCACAAGTCTGTAGGACTAAGCTGCAAAGGACATAGGCTGGACTCACAGAGGGACTGGGGAGAGCTTAGACATCCAAATAAAAGTGTTGATTCTTAAAGCATCTTCTTAAAACACATTTCTGTGTTTATGCCTGGGCCAGGAAACTTCTACTGTGCTAAGAAGGTTTCTGTGCTTGTTCACAGTTAGTCCAAATTAAAAAACCTGACTGGCCTTACCAAGGCAGCCCTGCTCTTCTGATTGCAGATTTGCATTATAATGGGCTCTGCAGCAGACTCAAACTTTCTTAAACCCACTCACACAGCCCCTCCCAACAAGTACCAAAGGCAAAACCACAAGAAAAAAGGCAAACAAAAAAGCCAAACCAGCCTGCAGGCTCCTTTCTTTAAAAAGAAAGCTAAAGGAAGTGGTGATAGTGCCCTTTATCAATAACCTACTGGTAAAAATGCTTGTCAAAAATGTAGGATCACAGAATATGCTGAGTTGGAAGGGACTCAAAGGGCTGATCCAGTCCCTGCACAGACACCCCAACAATGCCACCCTGTCCATCCCTGGCAGTGCTGTCCAAGCTCTCCTGGAGCTCTGGCAGTGCTGTCCAAGCTCTCCTGGAGCTCTGGCAGCCTCAGGCTGTGCCCATTCCCTGGGGAGCCTGGGCAGTGCCAGCACCCTCTGGGGGAAGAACCTTCTCTTGATATCCAGCCTAACCTGGCCCTGGTCCCAGGGAGCAGAGATTGGAGCTGCAGCCCACAGTGAAGCTCCCTCAGAAAACAGATCATGCAGAAGATTCAGGGTTCCATTCCTCCCTTTCCAAAAGCATTCACTCCTGCCCAGAAGGGGTGAAATATGGCTGAGAGCATCCTTTACCAGATGGAAAGAGTTTTGCCAGCACTTCCTCCTCTCCCTATCCCTTGAAGACAATTTAGTGACCCTTGCTTGCTTTTCAAACAACTGCCTTAAGTGCTTTGGTGCTGGTGGAGTTTGAAATCCAGTGTTCCAGGTAAAGGTAGATGTCTCCCCGAGACTCAGACTGACACATTTGAAGTCCTAGGATACAACACTCCTTCAGACACATCCCTGTCTGTATTTTACTGGCCAGCTCAGACATTCCCAGACCAGCAGGAGCCACTGGAAGCTCTTTCCCTGTGCTGCACGGGCAGTGCCAGGAGCACAAGTGCTGCATTCCAGTGCCCCAGGCAGTGTCTGCTCTCTCCAACTCCATCCCCAAGAGCTCTTGTGGGTGGCCAGTGCTGAGTGCTGAAGACACACGAGCACCAAGGAGCATTCCCAGGGCCAGGAAGATTCCTGCATCCCAGGGATGCTCCTGGCCATGCCCTGCCTGAGCCAGGCACTGCCTGCAGCCAGGGCACCTCCTGTGCTGCAAACCACTGACTGACAATTCTCAATTACACAAAAACGAAGCAATTTTTACAACTGTCTGAGCAAATGATGTATAAAATGAAAGGATAATTTGTTTTTATAGCTCTCTGGCAAGATCCATACCACACTGCCCAACCTGCAAACAATTTATTCTCTAGGAAATGTCACTAAATAATGACAAGGACTTACAGGTCAAACTGATTTACATTATATAATTTAAATGCCATTCCAAGCAGACCTGATGGCATTTTGAACAAATAATCTCATTTATTTTTGAAGCTCTAAGCTTTCAACAAGTTAATTACAGCTGAGCTAATGGGTAAAACTAAGCACTATATTACAGTGTAGGAACCTTTTCTTTACCTTACACTTAAAAATTGAGAGAATTATATAAATACTAAAGAATAACTCATTAAAAATAAAAGGGTTTTACAAGAAGTACTTGCAAGGACTCTGAAAGTGGTAGTAATTCTTTCTCTTAAACTGCTAAAGAATTATTGTGAGCTGGTTTTAAGAAGCACTAAGGAAGAAATGGCCAACATTGCAATTACAGGTTACATCACTAGAAATAATATGGCTATTTCTAGTAAAAGACCTCCAGAGCTGAACCCTGTAGTTGACTTTCAGAGCCATAAAATCTGACAAGTCTCAGATTATTCCTTTAGTAGTGCCTGAGTATGGTATGAAACTACAAAGCAAAAGGATTTGAAAAAAGGAGATTCTGAGGAATATCCTATGATAGATTTTTCTTTTTCTTTAAAAGAAAATCTTTTTATTTGCAGAATGCAATATTAAAATATCACAGGTTTAGCTGCAAATGATAGGCAGTAAAGCATATTCAGTCACACTGTCATGGTTCTTTTTTTTCCCTCTGTTTTGGAAAGACTGAAAATTGCAAAAATGGAAAACGACAGCCACGATGAAAGAGCAACAAGATGTGTTTTTTTGAGTCCCAGCCTCAATTTTATGCATGCAGATTTTGCTCACATAAAGGAGTGCACCTACACAGTGGGTACAAACCTACTTCTCAGGCACTCTCAAGTTCATGCCTGAAATTTACTGACAGGTCCATTTGACAAAAGCCCAAGAATTAAAGAATAATAATTAAAAAAAAAAAAATCAAACTGTAACATTGCCTTTAAAGTCTGGAACATGTGTTGATTTCAGTGTGATTACCCTTGAAAATAAGGAATGTAACAGAGAAGAGTTAAACTTTAAAGCTGGCTTGAAATTAAAATACAGCCATTAATATAAATTATTATAAATGACTACATGAAAGAACCACCATTGAAACATAGGTGTTTCATTTGCATAACCTCAGGAGCTTTGTGGAAATTTGTGGGGTTTCCACTAATATACAAATTTGCCTGCTTGTCCCCACACCTGGTTCAGGTACAGCTGACATCCAACAATGCTCTGCCAAATCTCAGTCTCAGTTAACTTTCTATTGTTTTGGCAGTTGCCCAAGATTTCTAAGAACTTTGTCTGTGAGTTTGGCAACTGCTATTGAAATATTCCACAATTCTGGACAGATTTCCCCTTTAAAGGCAGAAGACATTGCTTCTTTAACACTTACCAGGAGTAAACAGAGTAGGGAAGTTCACGCTATTGATTTGCTCATTCTACTGATATTCTTCCCCATCTCACAAATGAGCATGTTGTTCCTGTTGTCTTAGGGAGAAAGACCAAAACTAAGAATTTTAATGTACCTCCCCGCTGGGAACAGAGCTGTGAACTATCCCTGGAGCACTGACTTCTTGACTTTTTTGTTTAAAAAAAGCTAAGAAAATGAGGTGTGGTGGGTGGGAAAAAAGCAGAAGATTGGGATATGCAAGATCATTATGTAAAAAATTGTGCTCTGGAATTGTACAGTTACAAACCAGTAGATCTTCCTTAAAATGCTGTGGCAATTTTAGTGAGGGGAAGAGTAAGAAATGCATCCACAGACACTTCACAGGGGACAGACTAATAGTTGGCCATTATTCAGATTGTGTATTTGGACAAGTTAATATGCATTTAGAGCTAAGAAGACAGAAGGGTTTTCTTGTTGTGGAGAGATTGCAGATGAGTTATTCCTAATTCACTGCTATACATGAAAAATTAGAGCTTTTCATACTGAGTTTTAATAATGAATGATTAGTTCCTGACACCAGCCTTGACAGGTCATTAACTGCAGCACAGCTATCAAGTGTTAGTATAGTAAAAGAGTTCTCTTAACACATCAAAACTTAAGAAAATCTGTCCCACTTTGAGAAACTTACCATAAATTTTGTTGACTGCTATTTAAAGCATAGATAATTAACTCTTCTTTACAGGAATAATATTTCTAAATACAATAAATTCTAAGTAAAAAAAATGCCCCTCTGTAATTGTCTGTCATGACTTGGAATGAAGAGATGACAAGCACCAGTTTAGCATTCTCAGCACTAAGAACACATGAAAAATTATTCTCATTGGAGCCAGTCAAATCCAGTTCATGGCTGGGAATAACTCCACATGCATATTTTATGTATAAATCTATATATAACTCTATATATTGCACACGGGAGACCTGAACTATCAGACATTTACCATCTTTTAATAAAACAGTAGTGCTAAATGGAACTGGCTGGTAAACATTAGTCACAAAAACATGTCAATAAGGCTGCAAAGATTCTAAATGATGGAAAAAATCATGGCCTGCTTTCAAAATAAGTCAGTGAAGGCTTCTAATATATTTTACTTCTAAATTACTCCTTCTAGTTTATGGATTAAAGAAATACAACATTATGGAGTGTAAATATGTTGCTATGGGGAGAACAGGCAGGGTGACTGGTTTCACTGAAGTTCATTGCATATGAAGGAAATACTCCAAGGAAATACTTCAAACAGTTCAATATTTAATGTTGTATATTCAGATTTACTTTCAGAATGTTTTCCTCTATAACATGAAACCAATTTTCTTTTTCTAAAATCATTGCCAGAGTTGCAAATAAATACAAGTCCCAGGAACCTTCCTGTTCAGAACTTGAACTGAAAGTTTTTAATGGTTACTCTATGCTAATAGAGAACGTGCTCTTTTAAGTTCACAGCCCTCCAGAGAACATCCTACCTGGACTTTTTCTTCAGCATCTTCTACAGGCAGTATTCCAAACTGTTTCCACCTAAAAAATACCTTCCTACGCTCTGTAGTAGTGAGGAAAGCAGAAGTGATGAGGTGGGGTTGGGATGATTAAGTCACACTCCTGACAGACTCTGCACCTATGCTTAGCTGTGACAAATTCAAGTTCAATTAAAAATATTTGGCTTACAGTTTGGAACACATGTTGGGATTAATTCTAACAGGCAGAAACAACTTAGATTGTTTTAAAGTCCAACAAACAGACTGCAGAGTATGAATTTTCCAGCACTACATCCAAGCTTTTTAACATTATGGAGTTGAGAAGGACATTAGGTTGGGATGGGAGGAAATAAATGATTTCACTGCAAAGGTCTGTCAATGTAAAGAGGTAGCTATAATATGATGAGAGAAGCTTGACACCTCCAAATTTACCTCTTTTGGTTGGAAAAACTATGTGTCCTTATGGGAGAACAGGGATCAAGCTGATTCCCTGATGCACATGGAACACAGCAGTGATACTGAAACAGAGCATGGAGCTTCTGTGCACAGCTGCTCATACCCAAGCTCCTGATAACCCACTCACCCTAACTATCCCCATGGGTCACCAGAGTTCACTGATGAGCTGTGACAAATCAGGAGAACACTGTAACTAAGAACATTAGATCTACACAAATAGCAGTTAACTTAAATAGAGAAGAAAATCCTCTTACTTAATCCAGTTCATCAGCTCCACAGTGTCTGGGTCATAGAATTCTCTCAGCTCTGATAGTTCATCCATTATTCCTGGCCAGAACTAAAATGGAAACAAAACAGAACAACCTGAAGATAGAATGAACAAAACAAGTTCTGGAGGCTGAAATGTATTACTTCCTCTTAGCTGGCAACTAATCTTCTCCAGCTCATGGGTAAATTGCAAGACACAAGTGTATCTACCCTTCCTAGGAAGGAGAGGTGGCTGTCACTGCAGGATGAAGACAGAGATTCAGAGTTTGAGATCTGCAGTTTCCTGCCAGGTGACCAGCAGGACCAGAACTGCCCATTGTCAATGATGACAAGAGAAGGAAAGGCCCCAGGAATTAACATTAAGTTTGGAAAGGAAACNGCCAGAACTAAAATGGAAACAAAACAGAACAACCTGAAGATAGAATGAACAAAACAAGTTCTGGAGGCTGAAATGTATTACTTCCTCTTAGCTGGCAACTAATCTTCTCCAGCTCATGGGTAAATTGCAAGACACAAGTGTATCTACCCTTCCTAGGAAGGAGAGGTGGCTGTCACTGCAGGATGAAGACAGAGATTCAGAGTTTGAGATCTGCAGTTTCCTGCCAGGTGACCAGCAGGACCAGAACTGCCCATTGTCAATGATGACAAGAGAAGGAAAGGCCCCAGGAATTAACATTAAGTTTGGAAAGGAAACATAAAATTAAATTTTAAAAAGTAGGAAATCTGTATCAGAAGTAAAGATTATTAGATGTGCTGCAGATGCTATTAATGGTATTTCAGAAGTCTGAATTAAAGGAGAGCCACTGAAGGCAAAAATAAAACTGTGACTGAATGACAACAACCGATATACCATCAGGGGAAAGCATTTCAAAATTTACTACAAAGACTACACAAATCACATCTGGAGGAGAGAAAGGAGGATTGAAACTGATTCTGAAAAGCTTAACCCTCCCCTCCAAAAAGCTAGGGGAACAATGATTTATTTAAGGGTTTATTGTTTAAACCAGTGAATATTCCAGGGCAGAAGGGAGCAATTAAGGAAGATAATGACAATACTAATGACAGATTGCTGTGCATCACTCTTTACAACAGAGGGTGTTATGGTGAAATCTATTCCAAACCTGCTTTCTTTAGATAATAAGGACTGCTGGTTTGAAAACTGAAATGCTACACGAAAAAGCCTGAGAAAACCCACCTGATAATGTAAAAATTCATAAATGATCCCATTTATATACTGCTCATCCAGAGTTCAGAAGGAATTTAAATGCGATGCTGCTGAGCCCCTCAGCGAACACAGACATTGCTTCACTAGAACTGTAATTGTGTGGCAGGACTGAGGGCAGGAGATGGAACTGGGCCAATTAAAATACTCACCAGTTTAACTGCTTACTTAAAACACTTGTGCAAGTACTCCTGGCATGTCCCAGGTGGAGCCATGGCAGCATCACAACCCTGGGGAAGCTTTGGAAAGTACAGCAGTACAGCAGATGCATTTCTGCTCTTCAGAAGCTATCTCAGAGATTAGGAAATTCATCTGTTGTGAAATGAGATTGTGGAGTCTCATAATGAACCAAAATTTCCTCTCTTCATTACTAAACTTCCCTGGATAGCTAAACATTCTGAGAGCTTGGAGTCCTTCAGGGTGGAGACAGAAGAAATGGGCTCTGCTTTGCTTTTCAGTCAGTGCACCCTGCCCTGCAGCCTCCTGAGGGTCCAGGGGCACAGCTCCCTGCTCATGGGGTAATTCCATGGCATTCACTCTGTAGAGGTTTTTTAAGTCACAATGTCACAGTACTGCAACCTTGGAGTGAGTACAAACAGTTTCCACTGGAGAAAAATTTTGGTAATGGGGCTTGCTATTACTGAATTGAAAAAATTCCAGGTAGCACTACCTTTGATTAGTAGAACCAAGAGAAAATTAAGGTACTCTAATAGTTCCAAATACAAGAGAATGGCAAAATAAATAAAAAGTAAAGCATATGAAAATATAGACCAATAATACTGACAGAACTTTGTCTTGTAAATCAAGTACATGTCAGTTGAGAAAGTGTCTGGTGACACCAGGAGAGGATAAAAAGAACAGATGGAGCATATCAGGGATGTAACAAACTGCTCAGAAGAGTGAGGGAAATGTGGAATAGGTTTCCAGATTTTGACAGTGCTTGTCTATAGGGTCAAAGTCTTCAGGAAAAGAAACCAGTTGTCAGGTGGCTTAAATTAGCCCTGAACTGCAGCTGTTCATACAGCCAAAGACTCTCAGATCATGGGAATATGTTGCAATATGTGCTGTAATAGATGTCCATGTCTGGAGCAAAAGGACTTGGCCATGATGAAGATAAAAATGCAGCTGGAGAAATAATAGAAATGGATAGTTTACTACTGGAGAGAAATCAAGATTATTTTGCAAACTCTGGAATTAGAATGCTTCAGCTCAGGAGCTCACCTTAGGTACCAACAATTTATTCAGGAATTACTGACATACAAACACAAACTGATGAGCATTAATGTGAAGTTAAAATACAATGAACAGAGATAAAGGTGAAATCTACCTACAAAGCATAAGTGAAACATAAATTCTACTTGGTACTGCTTTATGTATGTGTTGTGTTATCTGTGGCACAGCTAAAGTATGCACAGAAATACTTCAGCATTTCCACTTTATCTGAAAGATGTTTGTGCTGTATTAATGAAGAACAAATGTAAACAGAAATACAGATGTCTTAAAGGTCTCAAAATATCCTGTACCTGAAATCTGAAAGAAAGCCAGCATTGTAGCTGCATGTGCATCTCAATAAATTATTCATGTGATATACTTGGGGCTGTAGTAACCACATGTCTCAAAAGAGGCTTTCATTAGCTTATTCAGGATTAGGTTAATAATCCCATAAATGTCCTATTTTGAGGAGCTGCACTGAAGAATAGTTCTGGCAAATGTAACAGATGATGAAACACCAAACTGCCCTCCTACAAATTCAAGAAAACGTGCCCTGATAAGCAGTTAACTTTGTAGGGTACAGAGAAACTGCTCCTGCAATCTGAGCAGTCAGTGACTGAACAGATAGATTCCTGCCTGGAAAACAGAAAGATAAATAAGTCTCTGTTCCAAAACTCTCCTTCCACTGTCTGTTTATAAGGTTTTAGAGAGAGAATATAAAACCATATCTTCACAGAAGCAATGGGTACTTTCTGGATCTCTCTGTAAGAATTCTTGCCTTGTGGGTCCCTTCCAGCTCAGAATATTCTGTCATTCCCTCAGGCTTCTCATCAACTCTTTCAGCTTTGCAGAAAAGACCCACAGAGAGATCCACTCTTCTGGTAGCTCAACTGCAAGAACTGACTCAGGACAAAAAAACACCGAGGTTGTTTTCTCATGATGAATTTCTCATTCCAACTGAGAAATTTGAAAAATAGTATTTTTAATGTCAATAAAAATTATTTCCTCTATTTAGAAGAAACACGAAAATTATGCTTTTCAGGCAGACTGAGCACAACTAATGACTGCTCTAAAGCCCATGAAATCAATGGTTTCTGTTAACTTCAGAATTGAATCTGACAGGATTTAGGAACTTTATATCTGCTCATAAAGAGTGGGAGGAAAATTATTCCTAGTGATCTGTCACATTGGACTATCAGAATGTCATGCTCTTGGTATCCCCCATGTCAAAAGAAATGGCATTATTTCTGTCATATTCAGAGATGATGAAAATGGTAAATGACTTCCTAACCAGCACATCAGTGGACAAGAAAAGTCATCCAACAGAATAGTAGGACAATTTAAGTGGAAAACAGTATTTTGTTACTTTTTATTTCAGTTTTAGAGGGGGGAACACAATACTGGAGTGAATGCTATTAGCAGCTTTCTTAACTGCTTCACTACTGCCTTTTTAACTGCAACAATGAAATTAATCTTGTGTTTCTCTGAAGGGAATTATTTAACAGATGTATTTTCATCTCAGACTAGTTATTGCAGAAACAACTTCTCCATCAAAATAGACTCTGAATTTTTTGTCTTTGTGACTACAGATTAGAAGAATGGTTTGCCCATTCTAAATCTCACTGCTGTGACAGACTGACAATCTTGTATATGTTATTGACTTAAGTATGTTTCATGATTTTACATTTCAGTGCTTGACAATAATAATATTCTGTTCCTGGAATGGATAGAAGACAAAACAGGTACTTGACCATTTAATAATTCTGTACTTTAAAACATATGAGATGAGGCACAGCAGTATAGATTATGATTATTTCTGCTCCTACAATAAATCATTACAAATTATGACAGTCTGCATATTATCCACAACTTAGTTAAAACCAAGAGACAACTCCCATTTCCATAAAATTATGCATTTAAGTTACACCTGCTACTTAGAAATAAAATCAGATAAATATTTGTATCTATGAACAACTACTTTGTATCAAATGAGCCCAACTGATCCTTTACATACAATTTCATAGGCAGAAAGGTCCCTGCACTCCAACTATCCCCATTTTTAAAATTCAGTTATCTTGTATGCAGTTACTAATAAAACAACACCCTTCTGTGAGAAAATCCCATGCAACTAAAAAATGCCAAAACATTGAGAAAAAAATTTCTTACCTTAAATGAAATGTACAGTAATGTAACTATTGCTACAGAATACTTAATCATCTGTGTCTAAGAGAAATTGAAAAAAAAATTTGGTTATTTCAATGATACATTTAATAGACTTAATTTTTAATGTATTGATATCTGGAATATTTAACATGTAGTGGGAATTTGGAGATTGAATTTTAAGACCATATTCTGATACTGTTTTCAAGTAAAACCCTAATTACAAACCCATCACAAAAGATGGATTTTAATCTTTAAATCTATATTCTAGAAGGTGGAAAACACTGCCATTCAATGTAATTGACTGCAAAGGTCTTCTCAGGCTGCTGACAATTTCTTAATGTGGAGACATTTTTAGTCAAATTGTGGTTATTCTTCACAGCCACATCTATATTGCCATCTAGTGCATTCCAATGGAACTGTTTAATATAGAAACCACTAGAAAATCCCTTTTACTTACTAAATTTATACAAATGTACAGCAGAAGTACCTGGTTTAAGAGAACTACAAACAATGTTCAACCCTGAGCCTTGACTTGGTTCAGATACAGGGATGGAATGCTGTGAGTCCAGTGCTCACCCTCTGGGATGTGTAGAGATGGAGACACTTCAGGATAAGTTTCCACACCTCTGTACTG
The DNA here is from genome assembly GCA_013398075.1 of Notiomystis cincta. Taxonomy (NCBI): domain Eukaryota; kingdom Metazoa; phylum Chordata; class Aves; order Passeriformes; family Notiomystidae; genus Notiomystis; species Notiomystis cincta. The sequence continues at coordinate 81,982 of VZRX01000690.1, read as the reverse complement.
CACAGGCCAAAGGATGCAAATACACACATGTGGGATGTCCAGAGGTACTTCATTCTGGAAGAACACAGATTTTCCATCATCATTTGGAGCTCTGCAAAGCTGCTTGGTGAGAACAGTTAATGTCTGCAGAAATTCTGAACAGTTTCCTTGGACTTTCAGGCCTCTGCAATAACTGAGTACAGGACTGAAACTGCACTTTGCTACATGCTCTTGAGAACATCTCCTCAAACTTCCATTCTTTATGGCAGAATTTTGGGAAATGCCTCATTCTACAAGTAGAAACACACCAGGGAGAGAAAGGAGATTCATGATCCTTTCAGTTTGTGGTCAAAGTATTTTACAGTCTCATAAAAATATACACAATCATCTAAACAAGCTCTTAGTAGAATTAAAAAAATATACCTCATTGTGCTTAATGCCAGACATCCAAAAAGAACTGTGTGAACTAAGCTGTAGGCAGCATCAGGCTTCAGTGTCACTGTGTATTCTTCCGTTTTCTTCTTTAACTGGACTTGATTTGAACCACTAATTGAAGAAACAAACAGTGTTATATTAAGTTCTGGAACATATTCCATACAGTTATCTGCATTTTAAAAAGCACTGAATCCTCCTGATGCTAGAAAGCAACAACCACTGCTATGAGTCCACAATCTTCTATTGTATCTATGACATCATTTAGCTTGATGCCACCAACCTGATGCAGCATCAGGTATTTCTTTTCATGTGTACATTTCTGGAAATGCAATGGGCTTTAAGCAAGCTGGATTAGAATGAGATAAAATTGTTTACAGCAAGGCAAGCCTGGTTTCTTGTTTAAAGCAGCTGATCCCATGTTCAGAGTGCTTTTGATGAGAAAGAAGAATTTAGCTATGATTTGTGGGGTTGTGCTGGTCTATCTGGATGTTAATAAAGCCATAGATTGGAAGAAGAGTTTGAGAAAATGAGCCTTGAAAGGAGCAGTTATCGCTTGAGGTATCTTGTGAATATTTGTGGAGGGCCCTTCAAACAAAAAGAAGCTGCTTCAGTGTGTGAGGTTTTCCTGTGTTTTTTTCAGGGCAGGGGATAAGTGAGATAAATGCATTAAAAAATAGGGACATATTTGGGATTACATTCAGGGTTGCAGAAAATAAGGGCTGCAGAATCTCTTCTTCATTTTTAAAATTGACTGATACAGTAAGCTTTTGAAGAGGCTGGTTGAATAGTACCAAACTGATTTACAGATGACTGACATTTGAAAATTACTACTGTAATACATAATTGTCTTAACATAGTTTTGGAATCTCTTGGATACTACTCATCTCTCTTGCTCTCTCTCCCTTTTATCCAGTCTTCACTAAAGTTTATGATAGTGACACTAGTCAGGTGACACTCCTTGAATTTTTGCTTCATCAAGTTTTATATCATCCTTCTACCTTTCGCCCAGGTTGTACATGTAAAACTCAGAGCTCTATAATGAACCATTTTTTTAATAGCAGTTCTGTCTGATTTTCTTCTGTGTTCTGTAGATACCTCAGAATCCCACAGATGAGCTCTGGGAACTGCCAGCAGTGATGCACAATTACAGCTCCTGCTCTTTCACACAGATCACAAAGTTCAGCACAGACTATTTCACTCCTTTCTGGGCAGTTTGAGGGTAACACCTGGGAAATCTGAGATTTGGAGTGCTTTGCACAGGGAAAATGAGATGAACTAAAGAAGTGAACATTGTTTTCTATAAAGACATCCTTCCCCTGCTTCCCCTATTCCTGAAAATCCCCAACCTCACTACACATACTGCAAAACTTCAACAGCAAAGAGCTTGACTGAACCTGGGGAAGGATGTTCCTTTGCTTACAGCTTTAGCTTCAATAGGAAGTTACTTACTCTGATTTCTCTATCAGACACCCCACTCCTCAGTAGCTGTACAAAGCAATCCTGTGTATGCTGCTGTATTCAGCTGTCAGTTCCTCAGCCAGCTGAAGAAAATTGATGAAAATGTGAATTATCTGAAAACTGTGTTTACCTGAGGTTCCGAAAGGCAACAATTACAGCTGCTACTGTCAGAAGGAAGAGAACAAATCCATAGATGTAAAAAAGTAACGTACTGGAGAGTCTTGAAAAAGTATTTAAAGGTAGTAAACCAAAGGCTTCTTCACAAAGATACAGGTTTGCATCAAAATCTCTAAAAAAAAAAAAAAAAAAAAAAAAAAAAAAAAAAAAAAAAAAACAAAAAAAAACCAA
>VZRX01000690.1:63481-79621 GCA_013398075.1 Notiomystis cincta | reverse complement strand
AAAAAAAAAAATCTTTGTCCATCATGTATTTCAGAACTTGATGTCAAAAAGGATCAAAGTTTCCTTTTTTCCCCAAGACATTACAAAGTCACAGCTGTGCAGATTATTATAAGGACAAATATGACATGAACATGAGGTAAAACTCTGTGATTTATTACAAACATTTGAAATAAGAACAACCTGAAGGCTTCAATTAAACAAGTCAAACAAAAAAGCAAAACTGTGGCTAAATCGTACCTTGTTGCTCCAAATCCAAATTTTGCTTTCAGAAATTTGAATATATGCTCATCTGACTCAAGATTAAGAATTTTCTAAAAAGTATGGAAAGAGAAAGGAAATTATATTTTAAATATCAAAAATGTCACCCCATAAACAGCTTTTTTCATTATTTGAATGAATCTGTGAAGCAATCCAGGCTTACTAACATGGGTGCTTTGCAATCAAAGAAGCATTCAGTTTTAACTGCTTTCATTGAAAATAAAATTCAATTAAAACCTTTGCAAATTCTCAGCAGTACAGATTGATACTTTTATGTTATAAAATTACCAATTATTTGGTGTTAATTTATGAAGTTTTCAAATCCATATATCAAAGATCAGCAAAATGATTTCTAATTTCTAAAATGTAGTTGCTGAGACACAGAGAAATATCACTGCAGTTTTCATTTAATGATATTACTGTAGATGATTAACAAATAGCTTTTAACATAATACAGTTTGTAACTTTTGATATTAAAAATTATTTGCCTACCTTAATGAACTTATTTATTAGGAGAGTCAAGCACAATACGAGTAGAATGTGGAGGATAAGTTTCCCAAGCCTAGTAAGCAAGCCACCCTTCTTTAGGTTTTTCTGCAAAGAAGAAAATATTAGTATTTCAGTCCTTTTTTTTGACATATGTGGAACAAAAGCATCACAGGCTATTTGAAACAGCTGATCTGCTAGTCCTGGGCAGCACCAAATTTGTGTTAGGGTCATGTAGGCAAAAATGGATACAGAACCAAGCACCTGGAATAAAGATATGTTTCTTGCACAAAATTGAAGGGACAATGTCATAAAAGCAGAGTTTTAGAAGCAGCCAAACAGCCTTCCTTTGGCAGCAGCCCCACTGTACTTACAGGACTTACTCCCTAATTTCCATAGTATTGTGTGCCTTTTGAAATAGCTGCTCACTACACCTTCCACTGAACATGGCAAAGGTGTCTTCTGGCTCTGTCAGCTGATGGGATTTTGAGCAATTTTCCATTTACAAGCTCCAGATCCAGATGAGCTGCTCACAGGCAAGTGGGAACAGGTGCAGACAACAGGAATGGCCCTGTAAATTCCTTTATTGTGGTCAGAGGCTGTCACCGATGCCAGAACCAGAAAAAAGAGAACAACTACAGTAAAAACCCCCTAACTTGTGAAAGAAACAATGGATTTCAGGAAGCTGAATTTGACAGAAGTCTAGTTGTCCTAGCTGTTACAGATTATTTTGCTGGAGGCAGATCTATAAATTCAAGGCAAGTCCTGCTAAAACAGACGTAAAGTCCATTTATGCAATTTTTTTTCAGGATCCAAACTGCAGCTTGAACAATCATGGAATTATGATGTCTGATGTGCTTGGTTAAGCTGCAGTTAATGTAATGGAATTCATTATTTGATCAGGCAATGTTTGGGTTGCTGTATGCTATAGTAATTCCTCTAATTAGTATTAGTAAATGAAAACTATAATGCATATAAATTACTCACACACATACACAACACACACACATATATACATATATATAAATACTCTTTACTTAGTAATACAGAAATATTTTGATACCTACCTGGATTGTTCTTGCTATTAAGACAGAAACATTAAAACTTATAAGTAATGATCCAAGAATCATAGAATTGAAGAACTGTAGGACACAGACCAGCAGTAATCCAGAAATCTGAATGATATAGAGCCACGTAACCTGTAACAATAATGAGATTTTTATGCCTACAAAACCTTACAGTCATAGCTTTTCTCTGAATATGTTTTATAATTTATTTCAACATCAATTATTTTTGCAAAGAATGTATCATCTTGCAGTAAATCATTACATTTAAAGCCATTATTATATTCTTTTTATATTATGTCCTGAACTACTTAGGTTAATATTTTATGCCCATTTTATACCAAAGGAAGCCTGATCCTATAATCAAGCAGATAAATAACTGCAGCATGAGGAAAATATAAATCACTTAATAGTTGGAAGATGTTTTTATTTTCTTTAGTCCAAGAAGTGTTTTTGTAGTGATATCTTTATGACTAAAGAGTTATGGCTCAGTGCAGTTCAGCCATCAAACATCACCTGCCTTCTCCAACTTTTCAGTAATAGCTCAGTACAATCCCTTTCAGGTTATGCTAAGCTATTATAAGTGTTCAGCTCAAAGTAAACACTAAACCCCAGCTGATTTTCTGACACAGTGGTACCAAAACACACATTTTCCACAAAGATCCTGAGCTCAGTCTGGTATTAGAGCAGTGGTGTAAACCAGTATCAAAACAAACCCCAACAGTTCTAAGCAGAGCTTTTTTGAAAATGAGTACAGACTAAAGAGTGGTGTGGTGAGTCTGTTTTGGTTTAACTCAGGATGAAGCTGGTAAGTTGCTGACTTTTAAAGTAGCTGACCAGTCACATTAAATGTTGACTTCAGCTTGCAGTTGCAGATATAATGAAGAGTTCAGAAACTTAAGCTACATTGATCTTGATATGCAGCCACCATACTCATTTTCAGTTACATTAATACAATCAGTGAAGTTCAAGTCTGCTTCAAATTTAAAATGAATTTACATGAATTACTCTTCATCCTCCTGTAACCTTTCTTAAAGTTAGAACCTTTTTCAATCAGTGCAAGCTCTTACCATGCCTCAAATGATCTTGGTAGAATTTCACAGCAACATTAATGTCAAAGATAGTGTTTTACAGTACATTTCTGTTTTGTTAGATTGACTGTCAATGATTCCTGACCTTCTTAGTAAGACTTGTTTTATTTTTTGGCTTATCCAGCTCAGCAACACAGCAGGGGCAATGCTGTTTTTTGTGGTGAATGTCAATGCAGGCAAGACAACTGCTTCTCTCCAGCAACCTGGTGTTCTGCATCCTCCTCCTTGTGGCACAGAGCTGGGCCCTGACTGGCAAACGAGGATGCACAATGCCTGAGGCAAAATTCATACACTGCTTTGACTTCAGCTTACACAAAGAATTCTTGGGGCACTTTTTTCTTCTGGCAACTTCGAGAGGCTGTGCTAAAGCTGTGGTATCAGATCAACTGTTAGGATGGTGTTTAGAAGTGTCAAATAGTGTCTAAACAAAAGTAGACAAAAATGAAATAGACATGAACTACAGAAAGTGAAAGAAAATCAGAAATAGTGTCATTTTCATCATTCACTTTTACACTTGCAGCATATACACTGTGATTCCTTCAAAGCAGTAACACTGTGTTACTGTATTACTCTGGGCAGCCAGGCCACCGGTTAGGAAAATATCTTCAAAACTGTTGGCTTTATGAAGGCAAAGAAACAAAAGGAAGTTATTCCCAAAGAGAAAGTTACCTTTGCTGTGGGAAGCATGTCCAAGCAGTCCAGTATGAATAATGCCAATGCTTGTATCAGCATCATAAACTGGTTAAATTGCCAAGTCAGGCTAAAGAGAAACGTTGCTATGAATACAGCCATGAGTGTGAGCCTCTGGAAGGAGGGAACAAAGTTTTATTTAACTTTATATATAGCTTCCTCTGTTAAAACAAAAAATCAAACAAAAAAACCCCCAGTAACCCAACCAAAGCTCACCTTAATCTGGTTTTATTTTAAATCCACTTTTAAAACACTGAGTTTTCTAACTGCAATAACAGCTTGGAGGACAACATTTTTTTAGAGCTACAAATTCTTGATTTATCCCTGTGTTTTAACACTGTAATACCAGTTGCAAGAAAACAGTGAGATGTCAGATAGTTTCAGCCCCCAGATTAAATTGCAATACCTGTTTTACTATGGTATAAATAGCAGTTACTTGATCAAACTGAGGAGTTGTAACTAAGAACTGTTGGTCAAAGAAACTGTGTCACCCATTTGCTTTAATTCTTGCAGATCAGGACAGTTTTCTGTTACTAATTTTAGTGTGTCATACTTGTCAGAAATACTCACTTCTTGAACAGGCTGTAAATGAGTTCTGAGCAGGTATGTGATGGCTGCTATCTGAACAGCAAAGAATGGCAGGGCCCAGTTCTCCCTTAAAGGAATGGTGAATTCTACCCTTGTAGTATCTACTCTGTACAAAACAGAGAGTTTGACAAATTTAAAATCCAGAAAACACTTGGTGGCAGAGAGTTTGCAAGGACAGGCACCTTCGTGCTATTTTAACTCCTTATTTATAAAAATGAGGCTCTACACGCCAGTTCCTTCAACACACCTGGCTCTGAAAATAAATCACTAGGAAGGTTCTGCAAGTTATCCATTGTTTCTGCATCTCAAATGATGTACTTCAGCTTCACTTACTGTAAAAAAAATATACTGTGGATTACATCTTACTTACGAAGCACAGCTTGGGTAATTTAGAAATGAAAAAACAAAGCCCAAACCAAAACACTCCCAAAATCCAGCTTGTGGATTTCCACATCTCAGGTAATTTTACTTCATTTTTGGGTTTGCAAATGCACATATAAGAATATAAACAATATAATCTTCACTATGATCCCAATGCCTTGAGTTTGAACACAGCTAAGTTGGTTACCAGCTTTTAGTCATTTTTTGAAGCTTCTGAACATGAGTATGTGATGGGAGAATTCCCCAAAGAATGGTCATTTGCAAAACCTGAATTAAAAGTTAAAGCCAAAAAATAATTATCTTTTTCCTGTAGAGAAAGTATTTGTAAAAAGGCAAGTAAGCAACATATCTGAGACATGCTTAGCTGGAGGAAAAAAGTGTCTAAATGGAGCTACTCAGTAACCTCAGCCATACTTCATCTGGACTGAAAGTCTTTATCCAAATCCATGCACTTATTATATTGCATAAAGGAAACAAGCTCTCATTGTTCACCAATTATTAGAAAGATGGACACATTTACTCCAAATATTCTGTAAATGGAGGAGATGACCTCATGAAAAAACGTGTGAAATACTGCACACTGCATGCAGCTTTTAAGTAATTTTATATTTGGGAGAAAGAAACATCTTGCCTCCACACACCTGTAATTATTCTGTAGGGGATATGCTTGCAGATAAATTCCTTTAGAGCTGCTTATTAATATATCAAACATCTCTGGTAGAACCAAGACTGTACTTTTATTTTCTTGATTAATTTACAGATAACAGCCTATGTCACCAGGCTTAGCTTCATGCTAGCAGCTTACTTCTGGCATGAAGCCAGTTCTTATGTTTTTATCTCAAAACTGGTAATTCTTCAAGTGATAAAGCACTAGAACAGCTCAATTACCACCTTTTTTCTCTGAGCCTTAGGGCTAGAGATGTCTAGAGGAAAAAGGGGAGAGAGAAGCTGAACTTCTGATGAGCTGAGGCTGTGGAAGGAACCCCTGGAGGCTGAGTGTGGGGCAGTGAGGAATCACCTGAAGGGCTTACATGCAGATGTCTTTAATACCTAAGAGATCCTAGGCTGGAGAAGGCAGGGTACCTCACCTGGAGCTCCAGACACATCTGAAAGATGTACTCCACTTTTAGAGACCAATTTAAGACAAAATCTTCTACTCAAACTTCCTGAACCTTGAAAAACCCACTCTGATATGTCAGCTAATTTCTAATTATTTTCTAATTATTCTGTGTTATTTAAACATTTTTTCCATTTTCTGGCTAAGTGGAGAGAGGCCTTATAACTTCATGTTTTGTCCAATTAATCATGCAGTTAAAGCTTTAATGCCTTACCTTTGAAACTAGGTATAATTTTAGAAAGATTGAATGTTTAATCTCACTTACCTGTTTGTAATATACCAGCAAGCTGCCAACAACCCTGAAAGCCATGTTCCACTAAGAAGCCAGCTTGTTACGTACAGAGCAATGACATAAACTGCCTGAAGTCCAAACAAAGTGTAGATATAAAAATAAACAGGCTCTAGGTATTGCTGTAAAACACAAGAATACTGATGTTGACATTAAAACACTCATGGGGCAGGGGGGGCAGATTATACTTAGCATGAATTAGGTTTTGCTTTTACAAATTACAAAGGTATCAAGAATATTTCTAATTAGAAAATATCTACAAAGGGGAGCTATGATTCACTGCCCAATCTTCATAATGCACTTACAATCTAAAGCCATAAATAAATGCCTACCTGAATTGGAAGAATCCTATACAGAATGCTGAGAAACACCTCCTGGTAAACATTCATTCTTTCAAGTATGTTAATTGTCCTCACAGATTCAGTTTTATTGTCATATACTAAACCATGTAAACCTTAATGATAAAGAGAAATTGAAATAGGAGATTGTCATTTTCCCCCTCCATCTTCATTTGAACAGTGAATAACTTTTTCAAAGGTATTTTAGGATCTCTTATCAGAAACTGCAAACTTTGAGTCAACGATTCAGAAGACATTACCACTGAATCAACATGACCTTCTGAGGTCTTCAGCTTCCCTGCTTCCAATATGACTCACAGTGCTAATTCAAGTACTATATATTTAGTAGTGTATAAAACATTTATTTTAAACTTCCATCCCCAGCATAGAATCTGTGGTACATTCTGGATCCTGAGACCTGTTCTTGGCACTGCTTTAATCACAGGTGAAGTTAATATTGAAAAATGTGTAGTATAAGCAAAATTACTAGGGAGCAACAGCTAAATATCTAGAAAACATGAGACTGTCACAGAAAGCCTCATCACTGTATATGATTGCCTTGGAAGCTGCTCCTTATGTCACTTACTGTCCAGGAATACAGCAAAAAACATTGCCCCTTCCCACAAATAGCTCACAGTTCAAATTAAACACAAGAAGAATAAAAATGAAGGTAATAAACTGAATAAACCAGCAAGCTGAAACCTTAACTGATATGAAAGCTGTCCCTCAAAGTGATTGCCTGAAGGTGTGGCACACAAACCAATGCATCATTGTGAAATTTATTATGTCCAGAACTTAGTGGCTCCCTGGCACAGGAACAGAATAAATCTGTCCCCAGTACAATTGTTACACTATCTTTCATAGTTATGGTATGCCTTGTTCTCAATTATATTTGAAAAAAAACCCCAACCAAACCTAAAAATAGTCAGCTGCAAAACTTACTTTACAGTTTACAATACCTTGCTGTATGGAAGCAGCCTGAATCATCTGCTTGTAGTAGGAATAATAAAGTCCACACTCGGTTCTGAATGAAATTTCTCTTTCGACCTCCTGCAAGTGAAGTTCAACAGTAAATTCAATTTCCATTTGCTTTCCACCATCATCCAGAGCTGCCTTCAACTCCAATTCTTGCTGCACCAGGGAAACTGACCTCCAGAGAGGCTTCACTCTTTGGGTCTCATATTCTAAGCAAACTTAGCTCAACTAAAGGTAAAAATACATGGATAAATTAGGGTGAGAGGCAAATGGCTGGGGTGCAAATGACTCTTTTAACTGGGGAACTGTACCTGCTTTTTGTGATTCTGATATGCTGCTTAGAAGTATTTTGGATATTTCACTCTTTTTTTTGTAGTATGACAAGCTTAGTTTGGCACAGTGGCCCACAGCTGGTCTGTAAAGTTGCCTATCCTTGCTTTGTGCATTTAACCTTTTCCCCAGCTGCAGTTATCCCATTGTGTTCCTTGGCTTTGCCAGCTCAAGGCTCAATTAATTCCGTGTGCCTTGTGGGGGCTGCACCATCATGCCAGGGATATTTCAGCTGGCAGGGGATGCTGCTGCCCACTTGTTCAACACTGCTTCTTGCAGGAAGCCAGCTGTCATCACTCTCTTCTTAAATTAGAGGTGAAAGGGAAAGGGACTCTTTGCTTGGCTTTAGGGCTAGGGGAACTTCTTATTTCTAATTTAAAAATGTTCAAATTATTTAAACTGGCTACACTTCAAACCAGGTACATTTCAAACTATGCCTTTTCCTTGGCTGATACTGCAGCAGAGTCTAGTGAGATCTGAAAGCTCTTTGCTTTGGAATGCACTTCCTTTTGTTACCTCATTAGTTGTGAAGACCTAATGAAATTTAACAAATGCAAAGCTTTGGGTAATCACATTTAAACAAGACTGCATGAACAACCAATCTGAAGAGAACTAACAGGCATCTTATCTTATACAGAATTGCTCTATTATTGATGATCTTTTTAGTAGCTTGTATAATAACATCCCAGCAAATGTATCTCCTAAGCAGTAAGTTAGAAAAGGTCTCTGTCCACTTAGAAAAAGTTTACACTGAGATTTGAAAATCCAGTGAAAGCCCTGTATGTGGTATTTGCAAGTCACTAAAAAAATTATGTGATTTCTAAAAATAACCTTATGAATTCGCCTTTCTTTACAAATGAATGTTACTGAAATAACTGAATGTTACTTTTTCAGAGACTTTTATGAATGCCATTCTGGTTAATGCAACCTTGCACAGAACCCCAAGACTTTCACCCTTCTTATACAGTGCCACTTTTTTGCTAGAGCAGAATCAATTCTCTTTCAAAGCTAACATAAAGTTAAGACAAAAAATCATGTTCCTTTCTTCTCTACTACCCAATACAGGTTCTTATCTCAAAGCATGTGTTTTATTGAAGTCAACTGTTAACAAACTAATATTAGTTCTGGTCAGGGAAAAGTTAATAGATAAAAACCACAAGTGATTCAATCTATGTTCACAATTAAACTCTCCAGCTGCCCTGTGACATACAAATCATCATCATACCAAAAGCCACACACTTAGCAAAATGAGAATGCTGGATTTTGAACAAGCTCTACTTTCAAATTCATCACTACTGAAAAGTTTTCTAATACCAAAAAGTGGCTGACTCTTAAATGGTCATAAAGAAAAAAAGAAAGGAGTGCTAACATTTGGAATTTATTAAGGGGGAGAGAGGAGTCGCAGAGGGGGATCTAATTAGCAAAAATGCATTCAAACATGATTAATTTGTAATCCTGGCACCAGCTGTATTCAACCAAATGCTATACTTTATGAGACAAACACTAGTGAGTTTTACATCTGTTTCATGCTAAGATAACATCTGTTTTATTCACTCCGAATACTTTTCCAATTCTACAGCAATTTATACTTTTCCTAGCATTCCAGGTCAATAAAAACCCAGAGACTTATGGGTAAACATTGTAAGAGCATGTGCTTATCTGTCTGTATATTCACTTTGTGAGGCTGTAACAAAGAAGTTATCACTGTTCCAAAGGAAAAATAAAGAGCACTGTTCTCTGGGACACACAGAGAGCTACATATTATTGCAATTCATGCAATTGTATCCTAATAATATTAAGCATTCACAACCAAATACAAAGGACTTTCTCTCAAGGGCAGTGCAATATTCTAGAGCTTAGGATTCCTCAAACTCCTTAAGCAAGTCCTTCAGAATGCTGAGCAAGCAGCCAAAGTCTGAGTTGAGTTTTTCTATAAATAATGAGCATAAATAAAGCTCCAATTACTTTTCTTTTTTTGACATAGCTAAAACAAAATTTGTGTAATTGAAACTATTTATTAGTTTATCAATTTCAAGACCAGGAAGATTTGAGAATTTTCTCAAGTGTACAAGTGGAAACACACAGCTGCTGTCAACGTTCCCAGCTGAGAACAAGCCTTCAGCAAATGTATTTAATCCTTGGACAGCTCTCCTGGCTGGTTAACCTCCAGCCCATCTGTTTGAATGGTGTGTTCCAGATCAGACTTCTGATCCACAGTGAAAGTACCCCTAACATCTCAATAGGCACCTCTGGAAAAGTACTGCCCTCCTTCCCCCCATGCCTGAGCATTCACTTTGTGAAGTTCTCTACCTGTTTCCCTGCTTTTCTTCATAGAATCATTGCATATTTGGGCTTGGAAGGGACCTCAAAGGCCATCCAGTGCCACCCCTGCACTATCCCAGGGTGCTCCAAGCCCTGTCCAGCCTGGCCTTAGACACCTCCAGGGATCCAAGGGCACCCACAGCTTCTCTAGGCAACAATTTTTGGTTTGTATTCAAAATGTAAAAAGGGAAGATATGAGCACTTCACAGACTAAATCCTGGCATTCTTGTCCTGAAAGACTTACAATCTTATATTTTTATTCCTGACTTCCTGCAAGCAGCAACTTTATTAAAGGAAAAATCAATAACAGTATCCAAATGCTTACTCAGAAAGGGTGAAGAAATGAATGCTCTGAAGTTTATCTGTTTTTCTCACAGTATTAATTTGCTACGTGGCCTTGGCTCATTCTTGTTCAAAGTTTCTTCAGAATTTGCAGTTGAACAAGCAACGCCACGGCTGACAGGAGAGGTGGCCCCCTATTTTATTATTTTCATAGCAGATTCTGTTCCTAAAAGATGCTACAGTGGAGGGGCAGCCACTAAACTGCTACTGAAAATAGACAAGCCATTTCAGATGTGTTATGCCAGAACATTTACAGAAAACTGAGAAAGCATTTTTGGATAAGGAATCTGTTTTGACTTCCACCATCGCAAACAGAAATGTTTGTTGGTTTAATGCATAGGAGAAGGGATTCAAACTTTCTTCTTCAAAACTATTTGATCAAGGTAAGTTATATTAACCTGTGATCCCTGCTGAAGGGGACACAAACACAGCTTCTGACTAGTGACATGGTGTGCTGAATCTTTTCTGTTCTGTTTTTTTGGTCATCCCTTCAGGAAGTCTTGAAATTAAAAACAAAAAGGAGCAATTGTGTACCTTCTTCATTGCATAAACCACTCTTCAAGATGTGCTTTTTCAGTTTTTCTGGTAAGAAAACAATTGTACATCTTTCTCCTGTGACCATGGCAAATTGATAATAGCAGCCACATTTACCAGCAAACAAGAACAAGACTCACACACAGAGCAGCAGCTGAAATCAATGCACTGTTGAAAGCCATATTCAAAATACAGCAAAACAGTTTAACAACGACCAGACAGTTTTTCTAGTTGGGTGAACCATTGCTGGAAGACACCCAAAACTAAACTGGCTTTCAATGAATTGCAATTGAAATTACAAAAAGGCAATCACTGCAAATGTGTGTGCAAGTTCTGACTCCAATTATTTAGGAGTTAGGAATCATGACTTTGCATATTGAACTCTTTTTACTTCCATGTTTTAGGCTTGAGTACAACTTGCATACTTCTAAAATATGCAGTTGTGGTGTTCACATATCAGTAGGGTCTTCAGAACAAAAAATCCACCTTTTGCACCTACAAGGTGCAGGTACAAACATCAGCCTGGTGCAAAAGTGACAGAAAACCACTGCAGACCTTCTTCTATTGCTGTATAAATAGAAGAGTACCTTCATGTAAAAGAATAGATGACAAAACAAGTCTTCTATTACATCTCTGTATTAATTTAGTTGCTACACAGACCCTTCTGGGCATGAATTCTTATCATCTGACTAATTGTAGCTTATTGGATATTAAGAATAAAGTTCAGGGGGATAACACATTGTTACATAATTTTTGTATCAGATTTCAGCAACATAAATCCTCAAACTTTCCCCATTTACAGCCAATTCAGGGTGACTGAAGTTAGTAGTTTAAAAAATATGGACATAGAACTGATTTGGAATTTTTCTATGTTGCAGAGTGATGCTCTACTGTATATCACAGGCATGGGGGTTAAAAAAACATTGGATGTGCATTTGTAGTGCATCCATCTATTCTATATGTTATGTTTAATGAAAACAAGGAAATTAAATCACCTTTGCATTTCACTAAGCAAGGCATGCAATAATTGTGGGGCAAGGATTAGATTACAGTCCTCCCTTCAGAGAACCTGGGCAGAGGTATGAACTAAAAGAAAACTTACTTTTTTCAAACTTTCTGAAAGCTCAGTTAGTACCTGCAAAAATATATGCTTTGGCCAAAATATAAAATGTTAGATAGAAAAGCAAATTTTCCATATAATTTTTGAGGTTCTTATCTTTCTTACTACATAGTATGTGCTGTAATGACAAGATTAGCTAATTCAGAAGTGCTGGAAAACATGTACAGACCCCTAGAGAGACCAGACTCCTACACACAGGCACAGAGACATCTGTGTATTGTTTCACAGATATTGGGATGAGCCTTTCTGCCTCAGCTTTGCAGGAAATTTCAGACTCTTCAAATGCTGTCTTCTCTTCCCACACTACTCCTAAAGCAGTATTTTGCTTAAAATCAGCACTGCAGCCACATGCATTCTCAGGTGGAGATCACATCCCGCTGAAGAAGGGACACTGTGAGACCAGAGAGTCTCTGCAGCTCCTTCTCCTTTAAGCTGCTGGTAGATGAACTTAATGCTCTTCAGAATCTTTCCATCAAACTGGCTGACAGTGCTCTTGTTGCAGTGTCACTGGGTATCAATCACCTCCACGGGATGAAATAAGAGCTGGAGATAACAGAATCCAGACTACAAAAACACTAGAGGGGTTTAGTTCAGTTTTGAGATCTAGTGGCATTCCAGTGTACTTAAAATGGAAACAATAATTATCAAAGAAAATGACTGTTTCACCCACTGAGGGGACAACTTAATTACAACTACAGAATTGCTTATTTCAGTGAACTTTGTGCTCCCCTGGGTCAGTCTGACAGAATAAAAAACCTGTATCCATTATGTTCATGCATTGCCACAAGCCCATGCCTGCTTGTACTTCAAAACAAACAACACAACTCCTTGAACTTATTCACTACTTGCTTTTGGAAAAGGGCAAACCCGAGGTGTACCCTCAATATATTGTGTACAATCTATCTATCTATATAACCCAGGGAAGATAAGGGTGGGTACAACCCAGTATTATATGTATAATATAAATATGTATAATATAAACAACAGCAGCAGTTGTTTCAGTGAATGCAAATTATTTCTATTAGGGGAGTATAAATGTTTCTGAGACACAAAAAGTGTGTAGCATAGAAAAGACATATTGCAAGGCAAGTATTCCAGTTAAATATATGTACTCTTTGAACAACACAATACACAGACCTGGCAGAATGAATTTTAGGCATTTGAAAGGGAAATGACTCACCTGTTCTTTTCTCTGGTTAAATTTAGCTATGGGTACAGCATTATTTTCTCTGCAGTGATTCTAGGAAAAAAACTAGTAAATCCTAGATCTTGGGAATGGTTGGGATCAGTGAATGGCTGAAATATGTTTTGAGGTTTGCATATTTAGGATGACATTATCTAAAATTAGTATTGAACACTAAGAGACTGTCCCTAAACTGTATTATAATATCACAGTATAAACACAATTGAAGAACTGTGTGCCAGGATTTTGTATACTGTTTGTTTTAACTGTTGGTTTTTATTTTGATTTTACATTGCTTTGGATAAAAGATGATTAAAGAAACACATAGAGTAGAATGTTGAAATTTTATTGTAGATAAAGATCAATTTTTGGAAGAATCATAGCTGCAATTCAGACAGGAGCTCTCCAGCAATATTTTTAGAGAAAAAATTGGGGACAGGTATTTATAGAACTGATGAAGTATGGTGGGAAGGGAAGCACAGCTTTTTTTTAATCAGATTTTTAAAAATTAAATATTCTGGTTTTGAGTGGGTTAGAAGACAAATACATTAAAAAATGAAATTTCAACTAATGCTTGTATTAATGCTCCACAAAAATAAGGATGAAACTAGGAAAATTATTGTTACCTTGATATTGGAAAACCACAGGTCATTTTCATGCAGTGTAGCCACATAAACAGAAGTAAGAAGTCCAAGAGAAATGGCAACAATTCCACCAACAATTATTGAGAGTATATTCCACAGCTTTCCACCTGTAGGAGCTTGGAAGAAAAATATTTCAGTCTATAACTGTGAAACACATAATTGAACTGACAGGGATTTTGGAAAGCCAATTATACCTTGCCTATGCTAGTACAGTTAACATTCTGCAGGTAACAGGACACCTGGTTTTAACACATCTTTATGGAAATGTGTTTTTTATTTTCTGATACAGGAAATTCAGAGTATTTTATTTACCTACAAAGTAAAATAAAGTGTGCCCTAATTGGTATACTTTAAGAACACCATGATCCTATAGAAGTTTAGCTCAATGCTATAAATAATTTGTAAATCTGATTTGGAATATCTTCCAGAACTTTTAAAATTCAAGCAATCCAGGATGACTGATCACAAAGTAAGAAATTCGTATCTCCTTCACAGGTCTAAAAATGGCTGCCTTTTTTGGGGGATTTGCTTGGTTTTTGTAGTAAACAACAGTGAAGGTTCAGAAGCCTCACTAAATACCCACAAAGAGCCTGACCAGCAGCCAAAGCAGCCTTTGATCATGGTGCCATGCTCTGAATTGCAGATGGGCTCCTGCTGCCACGGAGCAAGGTCAGGGATGGGCTGATGGCAAGGGAAGGAGGTGTTCTGGGTACCTCCAGCCCTTCCTGGGCACCTACAACCCTGGGGCTGGACTTGGTGGGTGGTTTTGTGGTTTTAATGTTAATGGAAGGTTTACTATGGATTACTGATCTGGATTGTATCTTTGAAATGGCTGTTTTATACTGTGTGTGGCATCTGCTTAAGGGTTCCAACCATGCAATTGCATGGAGCTGAGGGCTGGGCTGCAGAACTATGATCACTCTCCCTGTTTGTATACAGCCTAAGTGTATTTGTGCAGAAACAGCAATGGAACTTTCCTTTCATCTGCCCAAATGCAGAGAAATATAAACAGATCCTGGAATTAAGATACTTAATGTCTCTCTTTTAAATTTACCTAACTAGTGTCCTATAAATTAAAAAGCAAATGTTTGCAGTTAAATTCAGATTTTATATGCAACCTGCCTATTTTTAAGTACATCTCATCTATTATCTTCAAATCTTTTTATGTTACCAATGATTTGGACTGGGATTCCTTTGAGAACTTTGGATGACTACATACAATCTGATAGTGTGTCACTGATAATAAATTGAAAAAACTGTTCTCACCAATTTAAATTAGGATTTTAAAACAGAGATAAGACTGACATGCAGCAATCTGCAGGAGACCCTCTGTCTCATCCAATTAATTTTGGTGATATTCAAGTATGGAAATGCATTTGGCACATACCTAGTTCTGACCTGTGCTTAGGGCAGATCAAAACCTCAACATTACTAAAAAGCCATAACATCACTTTTTGTTACCCACCAGACGGAATTTTCCCATCAGGCTTCACATTTGTCTCCTCTGAAGGCTGATCCTCAGCTGCTTCTGTGCCTTTTCCAACCCTTCTCTGCCTTATGGTTGTCATGATGTCAGTCACTTTAATTCATTATTCTTCAGCCTGACTCCTAAATAGACACACACAAGCAATGCATCTTCCTGCACACACAGTCACTTGATACTGTATGAAATATGTGAAAATAAAACACATCTTACTGACATCACAGACTCTGACTTACAGAACTCTACTGTACCTCAGGTCTAGCTTACCAAAATGCAAGGTTTTTCTTTGAATCTGGACCACTCAGATAGCAAATGAAAGTATAGAAAACGACTTACATTCACCATTTTACATACTCTTGAACAGGTATTCAGAATGATTCATTATTTTGACTGCCCTCACTTTTTTTAGCCCTTGACTCAAAATGCAGACCAAACTCCTCTTTTTAGAAAGTCTAAGGCCTTCAAATAGGCCTTCAAAGAAAAATTAGTTTTTTCGGTGCGTTTTTGTTGGGTGCTTAAAATATGAAGCGAGTCATTTAAATCCTGGCTTTCAGGAAATACCAAAAAAAGGGGCCAAAAGATGCAAAAATGATGCCAGAGAACACGTGTTATAAAAAACTAGGGACAGCATTAAAAAAAAAAAAGCTTGATGCTTTATACACCATAGAATTTGAGGACATCACAAGACAAAAAGCTCAGCCAGCCATGGCCCTGTCTTTGCCAGGTGCTCTCAGCTCTCTGAGCGTGGTCCATACACAGAAGTGCTCCCGCTCCGCACCTGGCGGTCGGTGACACTCCAACCCCGGCGGTCAGCGACACCCAACCCCGGCGGTCAGCGACACCCAAACCCGGCGGTCAGCGACACCCAAACCCCGGCGGTCAGCGACACCCAAACCCCGGCGGTC
>VZRX01000690.1:39799-63258 GCA_013398075.1 Notiomystis cincta | reverse complement strand
CCCCCCCGCCCCGACTGCCTTCCCATCGCCGGTTTGAATTCCGCAGGGCGGGCGGGCGGCGGAAATCCGGCACACCGAGGCACGGCGAGGGCTTAGAGCGACACATCGCCGGCCCGGAACGGCGCGGCGGGCCCGGGAGCGCCGCCCGCTTCCCGCGAGGGGCGCGCTGTCCCGCCGGGCTTCGGCCGGAGGGGAGGATGCCGTGCTAAAATAGTGCCCTGGAATTTATTTACAGTGCTTTTTAACAATGTATTTCTCACCGGCCCCCCCCGTATAGTACCATATACGAGTGATTTTAAAATGGAAATTAGAGCTGAGTCTTCTGTCCAACTCATTATAAGCGCCACTGTATTTCTTGCTTAACTGCACCGTAAACGTTTAAAGGGGGAAAAGACCTTTTGTAGCTGGAAGATAAAGGCAATACCAGACTTTGTTCTATTTAGTGGGTACAACCTACCCCTGCTATAAGTCTTTATTGCAAGTTTAATTTGCACTATCTTTAGTAATTGTAGGAAAAACCATGCCCCATGAAGCCATAGCCAACAAACCGACTCCAGGTGCTATCACAGAAAGCTGATTCCTCATAATCCATACAAATTCTGTTGAATGGATGGGAATAGAGTTTACTTCTTCAGGGCAATATTTATTTGATTTTCCATCACGATTTTACAGTTCAGCAATACTTTTAATTTTTTTTTTCCCTCTCTCATTCCACAGCCTTGGTTCATTGAAAAATCCAGTATTTTGAGCAGGAAGAGCCATGAAATTCATAGAATGCATGCTCAGAGACACCAAGAGAACTATTTAGTTATCAACCTGGTCATTCTGAACTTTGAAGCCACTGACACTAGAAATCAGGGAAATTTTCAGTATCTACTCTGCATGCTTATTTTGTTTTGTAAGTATTTTTTAGAACCAACAGAATAACCTTACTTCCTCTGATTAAGCCCTCCAAATAGTTAAACATTTCTACTGTAAGTCAATTTACAGCCATACTTGTTTTGCTTTTAGATTTGTGGTTTTTTGAGCAATAAGGCAGGTCATACAATTGTGGGGAATGCATAAACTAAGAAGGAAAAGTAGATAAATATGGGCCTTACCATGGGTGTTAGATTTACCTTCATCACTGCCACATCATAGATGTCATGTGTTTGTTGAAATGAACACATTGTTCACATACAGGAAATGTTACAGTGTAGATAAACACCTTGTGTGTGTGTAGGTTTTTGTGTAAAGCAGATAATGTACTTAAATTTCTAAGAAAGGGGATGCTGGAATAAACATTCTACTTATCCACTACTTGTAAAGAGGCCAATGCAAAGTGAATTCTACAAGAACAAGGAGTTACAGAAACGGTTTAGAAAACATAATCAGTGAAGGGCTTTAGAAATCCCTGAGAAGGGGAGAGTTGTCTCAATTCTCCTGTGTTTTATGACCCCGTGCATGGATGTGATGGATTTGTATGTGGTTAAGTCACTGTGCTCAGCTGAAGTTTTCCATTCTGTGGGAATGACTGCACAGGAGCAGCAGTACCAATCTCACTGACATTCCTGAGGTACTGACACAATCCACACTGCAGAACGGCGTTAGTAGAACTGAAAACTTTGTGTGATACAAATGTTCTATGTAGCCTTACACAGATACATTGTTAATGTATCTAAATGCTCAGTGTCACCTTCCTTTTGAAATACCATCACTTACTGTTCAAGTTTCAAATAGCAGGAGATTAGATAGTAGGGGAAATAAAAAATGCATTTTCCCTCAGTTCTGTCTATTTTAATAAGTCATTTCCTGCTGCAATAAGTGTTTAAGTACAGCACTAGGAAAAAAATGGAGTTATTATTTAACATATTCTCACTGAAAAAATTTATTATTTAGGCAACATGTCTGTTGATAGAAATTTAATGTTTCAAGTTATGAGAATATAGAAACACTAAAGAGCTTCCAGATGGATATTAATATCTGAAAATTGTATTATAAAATGTAAATTAAAAGTCACCAAACTGTAGCTTGCAATCAGTAATACTGATTATTATATCGTTCCTCTATTGTTATAATGCTGTTGCAATGCTGGCTTTTTACTTGCCAAAACACCAAAAGGATATTTAAATATTCTGCTTGCTCATTCTGTTCCAACTAGATCTAAGTAGTGGAGTCTTCATCTTAGTACCACGGCACCCATGATCCCAGCAAATGCCAAATATCTCCAAACCATTACATACAGGAAATGGTTGGAAGATACTTTATATTCAATTTATTTGTGTTTTCTCTTGGATTGTCCTGCTCAGTACTGTAGAAAGAGCTACCATGAACTAGAAAAGCAGGACTCAAGTTCTGCCCCAGTATATTTTAAGTCTAAACCTGCAATGTTTTGAGTTGCTGTTCAGGAACCTTGTGGTGTGTGGCAAACATGCCAAATTTCTGGGTTCCCTCTTTCCTCAACTTTTAAAGTCTGTCAGTGTCCTGAAGTTTTTGCTTTTGGTTTTACCACCTGTGAATTTTGTTCCCTAGCTAATCTTAGGTCAGGTCAGCTCTGGAGGTGTCTCCCTTCCCAAGTGGCTCAGTGGGACAGCTCTTTCCCAAACATGCCTGGAAGGGATGCGAAATGAAAAGCACAGTGGGGTTTGTTAACTTCCTGCAGAATTCCAACCCTAAACACTCCCAAAGCTCTGGGGCAGAGTGACTAAATCCCACTGCAGTGTGGGAGGGCTCTGGCTCCTTTTCTGCCAGTTCCCAGGGGTGCTGCCCCAGCCCCGTGTCCAGCCCATCTGTGATCCACAGGGCCGGGTCATTCATGGGGGGAGAAGCTTCTGGCGAGGCTCTCGTGCTTTTTTTGGCTGAGCTGAGGAAGGTGTTTCAGCCCAGGGACAGGAGAATACCTGGGTGCCATGTCCACTACAGACAGCTTTTTGCCCAGGTTTTGCTCTAGAGGAAATGTGAAAAGGCTGCATGACACAGCATTCTGTAGTGTTGCATCCTAAACCCATTTGGAGTTCCAGCTTTTATTTCAACATATTTGGCCCAGGGCCCTAATAGTAACAACAAGTAAATGGCAAAATGTTGTTGTTTATGTAACTTGTGAGCCATGCTGATACCAGCAGTGGGGATTCCGGCCATACTCCCTCTTTCCTCCCCAGCAACACCAACTGACTTCATTTTCTCCTGAGAAAGATGGGAAGAAAAGCTCTAGCAAGGCCATGAAATATGCTGTATATTTAAAAATAGGTTTCAAGATATGTTTTAGCTTATGTGATGGAAAAGCAATAGTCAATTACCTGAAAAAAAGCTGTTTAAGACTTTCACTCTTATTTAAATCAGGGAAAAAATTCCCACTAAGCTTCATTATGAATTTTGAATTTGCAGTTCTTTCCTTCAGCATTGCCCCATCCCAACTTCCTGCAGGCTTACAAATATTTTGACTTAATAGCTTCATATTTCTTCACCACAGTTACTTTGATAAAACTTGTATTAGCAGTATTAAAAGTAATAATAACAACTAATACTAATAATTTCATACAAGAGTAAGAAATGGCAGTAAACTATTTCAAGTGCTTTTTGACTTTAACTGATTTCCTCCTCTCTAAACACTGGTTCAGTGTTTGGATTTTCCCTACTCATATTTCATAGAGGCCAAATAAAAGTGACTAAAGCGTTTAACAAAAAAAGTTTATTACCAAAATACAATATTAAAGTCAATACGTGACAAACTCCTGTAAAGCAAAATAAATTATTCTACCATTGTACAGTTTTCCAGAAGGTAGTTAAAGTAGTACTACAGACTTTGCTTCATCGTTCCAAAGAGTCGCCTATCAGGAACACAATCCTAGAGAGAGCTTAAGGCATGCAGCTTAATGTGCTGGATAACTTTATAAAACAAAACTCATCCTATTTCATAAGATACAGTATCAGAATTAACTGCAGTCTTTACATGTCAGTTTTCTAAATTTTTTTATACTTTGGCTATAAAAGCAGTGCCATAGTGTTACAATACCTTTTCTTAAAAAAATACATGTACCCATGTCCATGAATATCAAATGCAAATGTAAATTTCTATTAAATATATCTTAACAAATGTTACTTTGAGCACCAACTGTACATTTCTTCAAATGATTAAATAAGTGCTTATGAAAGAGGAAAATAAAATAACTCTGACTGAATCCCACTCTGTTTTTCCAGGCCAAGCATAAATCAGGAAGATGAAATATGCACCCATTTTTCAGTACAGCCACGTATGAATGAAGTTTGCTCTTTAGTGGAAGTATAGGCATTGCAAACAAAGCTGCAGGTTACAGTATGTATCACAGAATAAAATCTAATTTAAACAAACAGCACGTGAATAGCTGATCACTTGGTACTGCTGTGACCCAAGAGACAGAAATAGTTTAAAAGCTTAAAGAAAGGGGAAATTTGCAGTGTCTGTGACTTTGAAATGTGCTTAAAACCCCTTACAAAACATGCAACCAAGCCAGCCATACACTTTCGAAAGCAGATAACCTGAGAAACAATTTGCTTTCAGAAAAACTAAGTCTATAATTACTTCACATGCAGGACTTTGACAAAGTCCCTGGGAATTGTGAGTGGGTAACTAACTGCAAGCAGCATGGAGACAGCTAAAAAAACTAAAAATAAATCTCTGTGCATATGGGAAAGAATTCTTTGTTGGCATTTGTCAGGACTGATAATGGTTTTTAGAGGCAAGTAGCTTTCTGTTTTACAGGAACACATGGTTGAAAAGAACAAAGCAACAAGATGGCAAAGGCCAAGTGTGAACAGACACATCCTGCTCAGGAATCCCGTGACTGACACAGTGCTGCAAGTGTGGCTTCCACACACACCAGAGCTGGTCACTGAGATTCAAGGTTACAGGATTTTCAAGTCTTGGTTCACTGCCATCTCCTTCTTAGCTTACGAATGCAAGTTTTTCATTTGTTATCTTTCATTAGCTGAGCAACTTTAACATAATTACACAAAAATAACTGTGGTAAATATTGTTTCTGTGAATACTGACTGGTAGTTTAGCAATACTAGGGATCTCACTGTCCTTCAGGTTTTCCAACAAATGGGATTTCTAAATGAGAAAGTTGAGATATATTCCAGGTAATGTAGTATTTTCACATTAATTCTATTCTGAAGGTAAAACAGCAGTGTCAGTAAGACAGCATGAATATCCCATTAAATTCATTATCTTCACTTGGATTTGGGATCCTGTAAATAAATAATGTGTTTTTCAAATGTAAAATCCATCTGTAGGAATATGAAAAATAACTATTAACTGCAAAGAATGTATAAGTAACTTCACATATGTATTTAAAGTATCTCAAAAATCCAACACAAAAATGCTTTGACCATATATCTTGACCAATTCTTCAAGTCAAATATGTACTTTCTGCTATCTAATTTATAAACAAAATAATATCTATTTAACCCAAAAGAAGAAGCCAAATTGAGGAAATCTCTTGAAACCAAATATTAAATGTATCTGAAGTCTCAGTGCTTCTACCCTGACCTCTACATTTTGTGCTGCTTCATGAAGCTGTGACGTCTGTTACTGTTTTTCTTCCTTGGTTGCCACTTGCAGGCAGTGCTAGCACAGTACAGACACTGCATGTGCCACCTCTCACATTTACAGCTGCAGCTGATTGCTGCTGGCACAAGGCTGTAAATAAAGGAACCAGAAACCACTGTTTTCCTATGAGTAGGGAACTTTGGAAGTATTGAGCTGCTAAAAGTCAGGTCACTGCATGGCTGTGTCAGCAGCAGGTGAGCTGCTGTGCATCTGCCACTCATTAAAAGCAGGAATATATGCCTGAACTCAAAGTTTAAATCTGGCTGCTAAAGGGCTTCTTTGGAAGTGCTACTACACTTGATGAATCTTTCAAAAATTAAGTAGCCAACCTAATCAATTAAGTTGCCAGGTAACCAGCCAGTACAGGAATATTCCACACTAATACACAGGTGAGTATCTTCTACTGCCAACTGCTGTAACTGTAAAAACAACAACAAACAAAAAAAAAACCCCACACTGTAATTTTAGAAGCTAAAAGTTTGAAAAGGGTGAGATTTCCCTGTGTTTCTTAGACAACAAAGTAATCTCTAATTCCCTTTATCAATCCATACTATAGGCACTAGTAAAATTTGTTCAATAAGTGACTGGATACAGCTTTTGCTTAAGACATTGTTTGCCATTTCTTTTTAAAAATATAACTTTCTACAGCAAGATTATCTTTTGGCTCATTATTTCTACAGTTACAGCTCTGACAGACAAGTGGGAAATTTGGCCAGCCAGTGGCATTTCAAAGATTGCCAAAGCACGCAGGCGTTCCTGAAAATCCCAATTTGTGCTCACCTACATCTTTTGGAATCTACATAGATTTAATCTACATCACTTTGTGGCAATTATTGTTAATATCTTGGTCTCATTAAAAACAGTGCTCATCCATACTGCAAAGTAATCGCCACAAATGGAAACTGACATAAGCTTTTCTTTTTAAAAATAATTTGGCTGCATGTGTCAAGAAAACCATGAAGAAACAACAGGTTATTGTTATAAAAAATATCTGTTGCACACTAGGAGTTGAAAAGATAGCAGTTTTGTAGTTAGGATCCAATCAGACAAATAATAACTAACAAAATGCTTCTAAGCTCTTCACCTCCTGCTGCTCTAAATCAGTGGAAAGGATGGCAGTCTGTTGGAAAATGACTTAGGAGTTTGTAAGGCCTTAAAAACAGACTGGGAGAAATGGAACTCCTGTGTGTGTGTGTGCAACACACACATGCCCTGGCCCAGCTCCCCTCTCCCCACCTTCCAAAGCCAGGCAGGGGGGGTTACCAGATCATATTGTAACAGTTTTATCTGATCTGTTGCCAGATCATTTTTCAAAAAAGAGGGTAAAAACCTTCTTTGCTGAATTACTTGGGAAACAACAAAGAGGGAGGAAGAAAAAAGCTTTTCAAGTGATTCAAAGCTTTCACACCTTTGGGTTTCAAAGTACTGTGCTAATGCATTATTACTGACTGGTACCTGACAGGAAATGAAAAACCCAACAATCCTAAAGTCTTGGCACCATATAAAGAAGTAACAGGTTAAAATGGATCATTCTATTCTCTACACCTTATATTTATCTCTTAAATGATTCGTAGGTCCCTGGTTAAAACACTGTACTCCTACTGAAACAACTCAGGATGGGAAGTCAAGTTTTGCTTGAAATTCTCTTTAGCAAGTTTCTCAGGAAAAAATTAGCAAAGAAAGAAAATATTCACTCTAGGAAATCCTCTCAACTTACTGCTTCACCTAGTTTGTATTCTGAGCCGTGCTGTGGTCCTTGTTTAGAATGATGTTTATGATTTCACCCTCATGTTCTTTCATATGATCCAGCAGATTTTCTTTGTTGGTAGACTCAAAACCACAAATGCAGCAGCAGAAGAGAAGAACACAGTATTCTGTGCCAAGATGGGGTAGAGTGGAGTTCTTTTCTAAACTGCATGAGGTATTCATCAAGTTAGGTTTTTCATTTTCATCAGAACCCGAAATTTCATTTGTAGTCTGGTTAATTGACTCTGTAAAAGACACCAAGTTGTCTGAACTTCCTAGTACAGGTACTGTACTTTCATCTGTGCCTTCTAGTAAGGTTTTGTCAGTGAGCTGTCCTTGAAACCTGAAATAATCATAAAAACCAAAACAAATATTAAAATATACAGCTGTTGCTTTTTGACAGGAATTTTATTTTGGGTCAGGGTTGGGTCTTTTGAAAGATAATAGGGCTAGATGGTAAATCAGACCTACCTACTGCTTTGTGAAATTGCATCATTGATAGCCTTGTTCACTTGTTCATAGTTATAATTTTGGTCACTTGCATGTTTCCACATGTGGGACTTCAGGGATGGAGGATGGCTACATACATATCCACAGAGAGAACATCTGGAGGAAGAAATTGGAGAGGAAAAAAGAGAAATATTTGAAAGTTAAATTTTATTAGTTCTTCCAAAAGGATGAGTAAGCAGAGAGATCCATGTGAATGTTATTGGTCCCCCTTTTCAGTTTCCTAACTGGGTCACATAAGCTTGCAAAGTTTCATCCTGAAACATAAGACTATTTTTATGGTCTGAGAATTTTTTAATCTAATTTTTTTTTATATCCTCAACAACTGAATTAAAATCTTATCTGTTTGGCCTGCCAGAACTGTTTAAACACTGCAGAAATTCAGTATTTCTGCTGAGGGCAGAAACATGGCATCTGGCAGGGAGGTAGTGAGCTCGCTCTGCCATTGCTCTGAACCAAGCAGGAGCTGTGTAATTAGCACTAATTATGTCACTTGAACTAATAAAGTCTTTCCTGGTGCAGCAGGTATTAGTTTATTAAGGATCACGGAGCTGTTAAGTTGGAAGGGACCTCTCGAGGTGCCCATGTCCAATGCAGCCCCTGAAGCAGGATCAGCAGGCTGCTGAGGACAGGCAGGTTCTGGATACAGTCACAGATCAAAGTTCAGGCAGGTGATCATTTTCTCCATAGAGTTTTTCATCAGCTCAGGCACCACAAGACTAAATTTTCTGTTTCCCTGTAAAACACCATCTTATGCATAAAGAACAAAACCTTGAAGAATAAATCCTATTTACTGAGAGATCTAGTGTATATTTATGGATATAAATAACACAAGACCAATCAAATGCTGTATAACCCTTTTCATGCACAAATATACATCAGAGGAGGTTTTTTAGGTGCTTCCTAAGATGATAAATTAGTCACCTCAGCATGAAGGAGATGAGTGATACTGCATGACATCACTTCAGAGCAGGATCTGTCTTTCTGTTTTTTGGACAAAAAAGCTCCTTTGCTCAGCTGCCTTTGGAAGGCTTCAGTTCCCCAGATCCCATGGAAAAGATCAGAATCAATTGAATGTGACCTTGTGCTAATAAATTGTAACTAGGAGTGCATCTCTGCTCAAGCAGTGTGTTACTATGATGAGTCTGTTCAAATTACCACAACACAAGTCAGCTTTTGTAGATTTTCAAGACCTTTTCAGAAATATAACCTGAAAACACAGGAAGGGCTACACAAACCCACATTATACATGACAATTCAGTAAGGTTTTATGACTTTTCTTAGTGACCACAGGGTATAGTCCTTAAATGCCCTGCAAATAATGATACACAGGAAACTATTTTTGCTCAGCAGAAGATGGCAGAGAACAGCAAAAATCTCCCAAGTTAGGTGAAAGCTCAGTACATTGTGTAGCCAGATAATTCTGTCCTGCTGGGGACCAACAGGCATGTCCTTCTAGCTCACTTTTCTCTACTGCTTCATTTGGAATGTAGGATCCTATTTGTCTCTTTTCCTTCTAATCTGGAGCCTTACAAAGAAAATGGATGCTTTCAAAGATAGGTGAGTGCATTCTCAGATTGGGAATAGTAGTATCTCCAATAAGGCTGTTACAAAATATATCATTAGATAAAAAGGCAGACTTTATAGTTAATTTGTAGATAAAATTAGGCCAAAATAATTTTTTTGTAAAACACAAAGAACAACAAATAATCTTAATTCCATTTAATGTGCCAACTAGTCTTATCATACTTATTTTCTGTGCCACTAACACAACTTGGTCAGTGGTTTGAGAAGACAGTCAATGAAGCCACAGCCCAGTGTCCATTTTTAGCCCCTTTTACATACTCTCATTTTTGAAGCTCATTAATTTATTCAGGTGATCTACTGATAAAATTTACTTTGCTGAGAACAGTATCTTATGAACCAAACATCGTTGACTATTTTAGCGTACAGTTCAAATCAGACATAGAAACCCCAAGAGCTTTTAGCAGGCTGCACTACAGTTAATGATCAGGTACTTACAGGATAGTTACAGGATATGCAACGCATTCTCAGAGAAAACAAAGTTATTTATCATTGAGTTTTGTAGCAGAAGTCTTTCAGTTCCATAGCATGACCTGCCCTACTGCTTGACTTGTGGTGAATTATTGAAGTTTACTGCTCAGGTGTATTCTACATTGATACACTGAAGAAACAATTATCTTGCAGCTTTGGATAGACTAATTCCTTGGGGATCAGGGACCAAAGAGTGGAGGTTTTCAGTAATCTCTGGTAATACCAAGAGCACTCAGCAATCCTGTGGGAAGTATGACAGCTGAACAAATAGAACTTAATGCTTCTAGGAACATTTTGGGGAAGAGTGCAGTGAAAGTACTTTTAAGTTGTGGAAGCAGCTTTTCTTGAGAAGAAACCTTAATGTGAGTGTGCTTTATTTGGATTCTTCATATTGCCTTTAAAATCTTCCACCAAGAAATACTCAGAAGATTCCTGATTTTCTTTCCTTCCCAATTTCTATTTTTTGTTGCAAATTAGCAGTAGACAATTATACATATTTGTGCCAACTTTCTCATATGTCCATAAACCACCCATATTTATGGACAGACTATAAGGGACACTCATCACTTAATGACAATTCATACTAAATTTTACCCAGGTGATGCCAACCTGGATTCCAACTGACATGTACAGGCAAAGGCTGTGCCTAGGCTGGGATATTAAACAAAGCCAGGGAACATTCCTGGATACTGGAATTTACCTGTCTATAATGTTACATGTTAGAAGTGCCACAGCATGGTTTTGGCACATAAAATCTCCTAAACAATTCCAAGCATGCTTAGGTAATTAACACAGCCCAGAAACTACTTGCAGTAGGCAGTTTGTGTGCAACCACCACATTCTGGAAAGCAAAAGCTGTGCCAGAGGGAAGTCATGGACATGTTTAATCAGCCAGCAGAAGCATCGCCTGGGAACGCCATGGCAAATCTCTCTCAAAAAACCCCAAACATCCCCAAACAACTGTCTGGAACAAAGAATTGTGGGTGAATGACTCCAGGAGGGAAGGTAATAGAATCTGAACGCTACTTTAATGTAACCAAACCCCCAGTGCCAGAGCTTTTTGCCAGGTGAGCCCCGTTACATACTTGTACTGTTCCAAGAGCTGCACTGCCTGGTGCTCCTGGGGGTGCCGCCTCATGTGGCACTTCAAGCTATTCATATTTGTGGTGGCGAAGTCACACACGCGACATCTGAAGAGACAACAACAAGTGAACTAATCTGACAATTCACTGCTGGCACTGCTCCAAACCCAGCATCTAGGAGAATGCAAAGTACCTAGGAAGACTGCAGCTGAGGACTAACAGTGTTCACACAACTCCAGGTTATGACATTACCCTGCTGGTGGGCAGTGAGAATCTTCTGCAGCCCAACAAAGCCTCCACCTTTCAGCAAGCATCACTAGGCACACAGGTTTTGTTTCTTCCTGAAACCTCTCTGTGCCCCTCTCCTGATGTGGGTAAGCATCACTATGAGGTGAGGATGCAGGGGGCTTGGTGCAGCCCTTCCAAAGGCACAATGTGACCCTGAGAGCTGCAGGGGATGGAGTGTGTTTAGACAAGAGCTTTGCTCCTCAGGAATGTGCTCTACTTAATGCAACACCAATGTTCTTGTGATATTGTAAAAGCAAAACTAGTAATAAAACATCTAAGTTTCAGGGCTTTATTGCTGAAAAAGAAGTCAGTGACAAGATCAACATATTCAGATTTAAGTGCCCTACATGCGTCACATCATGCCGTTCAAATTTTTCTTTTCTTTTTTTACTTCTGTCACAGTATCTTTGAATAGAACCAATACATAAAGCAGTCTGGATCTAAATTCAGATCCATGGATTTAGATCCCAAAGTATTACACAAATTCCATGTAATTCATAAATATTAATATGCTACCATACGACCTTCCAGTATCTACCATATTAAAACAGAAACCATCAAGCTCAGCTAAAACTGTTATGTATTTGTTTAAACTTCAGATGTTTTTCAAATGGTAAAATGTCCAGTTATAAAGTCTGATCTATAGTGTGAAACAGCTTGAGACTGCAGGACACTTAGCCTGAGAACACTCACTATATTTTTGAAAGGATTTAATTGTGTAGTATTAAAATCCAGAACGTATCAAATGTACCAAACCTATCATTTAAGGCTCTACAGATTAGTTTCCAGCAAGTTTTGTCAAACAAATAATAAAATATGTTTACAGCTCTCAAAATGGCAGCAATATAGTAGGTTGCTCTTTGATACTATGGAAGGCTTGAGGAATTCATGTTTCAGAAGGAGAAATACCATAAATACTGGATCACTATGGTTTTCAGACTGTGCCTGAAGTATCCTGCCAGGTTTTCAGATTTGTCTAAGGGGGTTTATGAAAAAATCATAAGAAAAGCTAGGCAGATGGGTAGGTTTGTATTTAGTATGCAGCAGTCTGTATCACCAGTGGAAAATTTCCAAGGGTTCCTAAATCAAAACAGGCTGCTAACACTAATTTGAAAACTACCAAGTACAAGACACTCTACAGTATCTGCTGCTCCAACCTCAGTAAGTAATAAATAATGGTAATAGTGAAGGTTCTGAGGAGAAAACAATCTATTTGTATTCCACACTTGCTCTCTGAGTAAACATCTTATGAATTTTTGCCAGCATTATGGGATATCATTATAATGCACAAATCAAAATACAACACGTCTTCTGGGTTTGTTTATCCAAAAGAGAAAGTCCCTGGCTTAGCTCAGCATTTCAAGGTGTTGAGTTTCCAGAATTCCCATTAAAGGTAGAAGTGTACCAGCTCAGAAAGTCTATTGACTCAGATCTGTGTTCTAGCCACTAGAGAGGGACAGAGATCCACACTGAATGAGCACAGATTGAACTTGCAGGAATTTATACAGCAACCAATAGGAAAATGCAGGATCTACTTTTTTGCTGGAGACCTCAGCTGTAGTATTAGATGTGATTTTAAATACCCAAGTTTCTATATAAATCCATATGATACCCTTGTAGAAAACTTACAAGATATGATCTGAAGTGAGTATGTTACTATTGCTAGAAACCAGTGAAAAAGATGAGGCAACTGGGGACACAGTTTTGCCACACTCTGTAGCAGCTGATGTGTAAAGCACTAATATGACAGTGGAGAACATTCTGCAATAAGGCAAATCCAAAATTAACTTAGGCGTGCAAGGATTTTGAGAAATATACTATTACTGTTGGCCAAAGTCCAGTATTGTAACATAATTATTTTCCTCTCCACCTGTGAGTGCTTCAAACTGAAAACAAGCAGCAGACTGCCATAGCAAAAGATGCATTCTGGAAAAATTAGCAAATCTTAATTACCTAGTTTGAGTCAGGCAGCAAGTGTGGCTCCTTCCACTTTGCAGTAAAATAATGTAACTGCAGCTCTTTACCAGCCCCTCTGAGAACTGCCTGAGAGCTCAGTAACCCTGCCAGGGTGAGGGTGAGGGTGAGCCCCAGGCACTCACCTGTATGGCTTGTCAGAGGTGTGGATGCGGCGGTGGTTCCGGACCCCGACGTAGGTCGTGCTTGTGTAGTCACACACGTCACACCTGAACAGCTTCTGGACTGCAGACCTGCTTCCTGCTGACACAAACCCAGCATTTCAGAGAGCTGCACCCAGCACTGCAAGGAATTCTCAGATTATAACTTCATCACAACTGAATAATGAGACAGAATTACCATTTTAAAGTAATAGTTTTGAATGTTGATAAAGATTTAATACTTTTGGAGTATTAAAAAGGCAATGGGCATAGAGATAATAAAGGTATGGTTTATTTTACCATGCTGTTCTGCATTTGCCCTGCCATTTACTGCAATTATTACAATTTTAGAAAACACATTCTTTCTCTCTATGTGGACACTTCCCTTCTCTGTGCAGTTGGGTAAAATCCTGTGTTTGCAGCAAAAGGTGATAAAATGTGGAACTGCTGAACCCAGCAGTTTCATGGCTTTGCAGAATGCATCAAAGGAAAAGATGGGGATTGAGAACGTGTGAGTTTCAAACTGGCAAACACAGAAAAGAAATGACCTCCCAAAGCCTCTAAATCCTCTTTATCATCTAACATACACTTTCTGAAAAATATGAGAGGACTAAAAAAAAATAGATACTGATCAGATGTCTTCATAAATAAGTTGGAACTTCTCCAAATTACTGAAAAGCAACCGTAACAAAAGTAATTTTTTTCCTTCCAGAATGAAAAAGACTCTTGAAAAATTAATGGTTGCAGAGACAAAGGGTAATGACTCCTTAAACACAGGAAAATGTGTGCCCACAAGTGCACAGTTGGACTATTTTTGAGATGTGTGTACACTTTAACAGCTCTGTTCCTGCTCTCTCACTGAATAGTGGCACTGATTTAAGATATTAACATTTAGGAAGAGGGATGGCATTTTTTATGCAGGTAATTTTCCCATTCCAGCCTATCATGCTGCACCTCCTGCCCATTTTTTTTAGTTTGAATTTTCTCATTATCAAAACAATTAAGAGTCATGATGGTGAGACTCTTTTAAGGAGACATTTCTTTTCTCACAGGTGGCACTGAATTATGCCAAAAAGGCTTCTTGATGTATTATTCTGATGGATACAGTCACACAGCTAAATTCAACATGAGGGAAAGTTACAACTAATTAAACTTTCACTCCAAAATTTTGCACTTTTGGTTCAAGATGCAAAGTAATTAGGTAAGGCTGATAACTTCAGAGGGTTATTGGGAAGAATATACAGTATATCATATAAAATAAAATAGCAGTCTGAATGCAAAGAGAGTCTGAAATAAAACTGGATTATTTCTGTGTGTACCAAGATAACTGAAAATATATTTCCAATATTTCACTTTAAAACATGACATAGTGCTCACTGTTTAGCATTCTTATAAGAAGTAACATGGAAGTAAAGTATACAACAGGCACTCTTTGCAAGTCAATCTTAAAGCAAAATGTATTTTTTTTTCTACAATATGCTCATAGAGTAGAATTTATTAGTTTTGTTTTTCCTTTAATATAAAAATTACCAAAATAATCCTAATTATTTACTTGAAGACTTTGGAAATGATATTTCTACATTATTCTTTCCTGAAAGCATATTTGTGTAGGAGACCTCAACTGGATCAAGGACACTCACTGGGCTGCAGATCCATGGGAGAGCAGGGACTGTGCTCTGCTTTGAAGGGGTTTTCCACCTTAAATTCTGCAGCTTTAGAATAAACTATTTCCAAATGTATTTTCCGTTATGAATTTGGTATTTCAGTGGGCAGGCAGTTTAAAACCAACAGTATCTAATGAGATTTTTAAAGCATTATGCAAACATATTAGCTACAGCACAGTTCTAAGAGGCTTACACCCAGCAGCACACACTTAGGAGCAATTATTTATACCAATCACTACTTTGTATTTATTCCTTCCACAAAATGCACATAAATTATAATACATCATATAATCTCTTGCTGTTACAAAATAGCATTCGTGTCCCTCACCCCCTCCACTGGCTTATTTCTTGTGGGTTTGGGGCCTGTTTTGCTTTCTGGATGGAGAATATCAGGTCTCCTACAAGTGAATATGGAAATGACAGATCTTTTTGCAGCAGCAGTAACAGGTGCTCCTGTAATGCTGCTTATTACCCTATTCCTTCATTATTAGACATTTACAATCTGATCATATCCAGTGTCATAATGCTCCTTTTAATTTATTGTACAACCATGATGAATAAAGAGACTTTTAGGACTAACTATTTCATAAAGAAGAAATGAAACTGTTCCAGCTCAGGCATCTTTCACATAAACAGATGCTATGCCATAAACTTCTTTGTTTTGTGTGGCTTTATAGGGATGACATCTGTTTGACAAGAGATTGCTGTACTGCAGTGGTGCTGCAATTTGATTATAAATTGGCTCTGAAATAATTTAAGCATTCCACAGTATGAGTTAATAAAAGTTTAAAAGGAGAATTGTTTTCATTCAAGCCACATTACTAAATTTCACGTGGGGTAAACATGCATGGCTGTAACACTTTTATAAGATAATAATGAGAAAAATATTTATTAAAACATCTTTAAATTACTTGAAAGCAGGCAGATTTCTTGAACAGGGACTTCCCTTTCATGGAAGTTCAGTTACAAGATCAGGATATAAACTGTAAAACAACATCATTCATTTCAAAAGCAGATAGGACTCTTGATTTTCCCATTACCAGTCACATTACCAGGACTTTAGCTCAAAAGTATTTCCCCAAACCTGACATGCTTCAGGCATTGCAAGGTGGTTATTCCTGTATCACAACACCTTCAGGAACACTGGTTTACAGCAAACAAAACACTGGCAGAAGTAAGAGTCCAAGCTGTGCTTGTAAATATTTGTAAGCTGCTCAACTAACAATGTTTTATTTCCTGTCACCTCCATTAAAACATTTGTGTTATTGCTTCTGAAGAAAACCCCCACTACTTAATAGGAAACATTCCTACTCCAAGCAGATCCTCCCTGGCCATTTCCCTGTGTCTCCTTGGGCTTTGCAAGGCTCTCTCAGGCTTAGGTCCTGGGCAGGTTCTGAGCACTGCAGATCAGTTTCCTGAATTTAAATGCCTTCTGCATTGATGAGAGCAAAAAAGGAGCTGGGAAGGATCATTCTACCCGAGGTTATTAAGGTAATTAACTTTTAACTTGTGTACTGAAAGCCAGAAAAGGAGGCAGTGGGAGCTGAGAGAGCAGGAGGCAGAGCTGGGAACTCATTCTGTTCTGACATGTACCAAGTTGTTCTGGGCAAACCATTGCTGATCCACCCTGGCTCGTGCTATCAGTACCTTTTCTCACAAGGAATTGCATCCATGCCAACAACTTTTGCACTCACTGAGCAGCTGTAGAGGAGAGAGTAAAACCCAGAAATTTCCACTGCAACCTAAGTACTATTACAGTGCACATTTTGCTGTCTAAACAAACGAGAGAGCACCGTTAGGACAGAAAAGAGCTTTGTGCACAAAATGGAAATACTTCAGCTCACAGTTGTTCAGACACTATCTAATTACTAGTATTTATCCATAATGCTCTAAAATTGCAAAATGCTAATAATTACACTGTTGCCTTCAAAATATAAATGCTGTAAATGTTTTCAGTAGCTGTAACACATCAGAGAAGAGGATGCATTCACACTGCAATGATACATAGTGGCTCTCCAGGCAGGACACACAGGGGATTTTAAGGCCACATTTTCTCCTAAACTTCAGAATTCGGTTATTTTTTCCCCTATTTGATTACCTTAATGCTTTAAGGGTTTGTTTGGTTTGTTTCTGTTTTGTCCTTTTGTTGCTGTTTATGTTTTGAAAACAAACACTATTAAATTAGAAGCAGATACACAGTTAAACAAACATGAGGCTCTAAGCAATGTGGTCTAGTGGGAGCTGTCCCTGCCCGTGGCAGGGCTTGGAAAGAGATGAGCTTTTAAGTCCCTTCCAGCCCCAACCATTCTATGTCTCTATGAAAATGCATACCTACTGTTACCCTGGCAACTCTTACAGACACAGGTTGCATATTTAGAATGTCTTACATTTGCCTTGCTAGGGCTAAAATAAATGACTCATTTTGGACATTACCGTAATTAAACAAAAATTTCTAAACTCAGAAGGGATGGCATTGTATGCATATGCTGACAGCAAATGACATTACCATGGTGACTTTAAAAAAAAGGCTTTCTTTTGTTTAGGTCCTTTGGAAAATACTGTAGCTGCTGAAGGAAGGAAAAAAAAAATTTTCTTCTTAAAAATCCAGAACAATATTGCATATCAATTGTTTTTCACAAGAAGAAAGGGCTTAATTATTTGGGCTAAAAATATATTACCTAACAATAAGGCCACCTCAAGACTGACTATGGTAAATTTTGCCCTCTGGAAAGAACATACATTTAAGGTTCTGAAGAGGCATGAAAACATTTCAGCTCGAGAGATCTTCAAACCAGTTACACAAATACAGCAAACAAATGATGTTATGAGTGACTTTTTGTAATTTCAAATGTAAATATAAACAGTACCTTCTCTGTCATCTGCCTCGTTGGAAACTATTAGTTTGTTAGCTGTAGCTGTAGAGAAGATATCTGGAAGACTGTGTTGTTCTCTTTCATGGTTTCGTAGCTGGCTCTGGAAAAACAGTTTCTAATGTTTAAATATACACTACAAGCATACAGTGATCACTTGAAATATTGCAATCATCTGTGACATTGTTACTCAAGATTTAATGGCAACTGATATGAAATGTACACTAACATACATACACATTATCCCTTAGGCAGTTTTACTTCTAACAAAGCAAAGTAAAGGTCATGAATTAGTAACATAAAGTTGAGGAGAGTGAGGATTCTATGGTTTGTGTTTATTTAGAAAATAACGTCCTTCTTTCCCCATTCCCACAGACAAGTGGCCACAGTTCTGCCTCCAAAATTATTATACTACAAAAGGAGTATGAGATTAGAGGCTTGTGTGAAAATTAACTCAATTTTTGTATTGCCTGCTGACTTAAGAATACACCAGTCCTGTTTCTGCTTGCTTGGGGAGGAGAAAGAAGAGTCCTTTGCTACTCTACCTGTATATTTTTTCAAACTAGGACTTAATGACACTCAATATGGGAAAATTTGCACAACCACTGCCTCCAAGAAGTTCTGCTGTACAGCTAGATACTGATGCAATCTGTTCTGTATTCCTGAGTACTGAGCTGAATTCACAGGAACTCACTCACTAATGCTTAAAATAGCAATTAGGAAAATGGCACAAGTGTATTATTCTGCTCTGGTATGTAGTCTCTCAAATCCAAGTTCTACAGAATATCTGGAGCAACCAAACAGTGGAAAAAAGAAAAAAATTTCTGCTTCAGTGTGTCTCATGTTACCCCCAACTGCCACACTCACAAAAAGAAGGGATGTTTGAGCATTCTTTTAAAATTTCATCTAGTCAGCTCTTTGATGTTTCCATTTCTTCCTGCAGTTGCTATATGTGGGCAGAAAAACAATATGATATTATTATGTCTGTAAGACAACTGCCAGGAAAAAAAGTTATGTGAGGAAGCAGGGTTGTTTCAGTGGGTAAACCAGAACAATTACACTTGAACTGTACATCAGCACGTGCTGCTGGCAATAATCCCTAATGGTAATTACAGTGGAGCCAGGATGTCAGACTGAATTAAGCAAGAAAGAAGGATCACCAGTTATTAAAAGAGCTGCAAAATAGGTTATTTAGCTGTTGTAGGGAGGCAGGGGAGGAGCTCTACCTTGTAGTGGAAGGACTCCTCGCACTGCTTGCACTGGTACATGCGTGCCTTGCAGTGGTTGATCATGTGGCTCTCGAGGTCCTTGCTGTCGCCGGCGATGTGCTCGCAGATGGGGCACTGGTAGGGCTGGCGCTGGCGGTGCACGCGCAGGTGCTGCTTGATGTAGCCCTTGTTGCCGCTGCTGTAGTGGCACAGGCGGCAGCGGAAGGGCCGCTCGGCGCTGGGCAGGAACTCCACCAGGCTGCTGCCGGCCGCGCCCGCGTCGCCCGCGTTCTGGCACTGCGCGTTGTCCTGCAGCTCCTTCAGGATGTCATCGTCAGAAGCGTTCTGGTCCGTCCTCTCCTTCAGTTTTTCAATGACGGTGAGCAGTGACATGCTGATGCCCATTTTAATGGGTGCTTCTGACAACTCCGGTCTGTCTTTCTTTATCTCAACTATTGCACATTCGCTTTGGTTTAAGCCACTGAACTCCTCCGAAGGATCCTTAAGTGAGGACACCGCTTTAGAATGAGCCACGCATGGGCCATCAGCTCCGCCCTGTCCTGCCCCTGCATCCACGGCATCTTGTGCGGTCAGAGCCCTGAGGCTGGGCCGTGTCAGCTCTGCAGCTCTGATTGGCATCGTAACGAGAGCTTCAGCTGCTAAGGAGTGCAGTCGTAAAGACTCGGAGTTCGTCCTCCTTCGTGCAGGAGGCACATTTTCGTCAGCTGTTACATTTTTATTACTGCTTAATTCACTATCTTTCTTCTCGGTGTTGTTCCATTCTATTATTACTTCTTGAATTGCATCTGAATGATAAACCTCATCAGGTTCTTCACAGGTAACAGAGGACTCCTCTGAGATCGAGTTTTTTTCCGTTTCAATGTCAGTATTCATTAAGAATGGCTTCTGTAAAACATTTTCTTCAGCACCTGGCAAACGCTCTACTATGACATTAACGTGACCCTTTTTGTTTGGACTACAACTGATGATTTTCTGTGCTGATGACAGCAGGCTGTCAGTTATCAAAGTGTCTGGTTCTGTATCTGACACAGTCTCTTCCACAACCTCTGTAGTAGGAGAATGCACCACAGACTCACTTATTATCTCTTCCTCTTTTACATTCGTTCCTACGGGCGATTTACACGACAGTTGCTCAGAATTGCAAATCTGAAGCTGAAGAGAAGGCTCACTATGGATATCAAGTTCACTGTTTTCCAAAGAAAGGACAACTGTATCCACACTGTGAGGTGTGTGAGTTACAACAGTCTCTGACAAGCTGGTGGTTTCGTTCTCTTCCTCAAAGATGGGGTAGGAGCAGTCAACCTCCCCCGCATGTTTCCAGGCGTGTGTTTTCAGCATCCTCTGCTGACCGCAGGTGTACCTGCAGATCAAACACCTGTACATGCCATACTGCTCGTAGGTGTACCACCTCCTCCGACCCACGTCAGCCACTGCAGCAGACTGAGCTGTATCCTTACACTCCAGATTTCCCGTCTGATCACTCCCTGCTTTGACACTGCCTTCCACTGGCCCTTGCAGAAATGAACTTGTGACATTGACACACTGCTGCTTTTGTGTCTGGATGCTGTTTTTACCACCATTCTCGTGGTGATTTTGGAAGTGGGATTCAAGTTCTTCTTGGCTTTTGGAGGCAAAATGACATTCTGAGCACATTAATATCACTTCATTTTTCTGCCCATGTTGTTTTATATGTTCTTGTAGAGTTACGAGTGAAGGTGACAGAAACTTACAGAGACCACACTGGTAGCACGTCACCTTTTTTTTGCTTTGTGGAAGACATTCAGTCACAAAATAATCTGCTTGTAACTCTTCAGTCTTTTT
Source organism: Notiomystis cincta (assembly GCA_013398075.1). NCBI lineage: Eukaryota > Metazoa > Chordata > Aves > Passeriformes > Notiomystidae > Notiomystis > Notiomystis cincta. Next base: position 42,316 of record VZRX01000690.1, on the reverse strand, counting down.
AGTAGCAATCACTGAGAGCTCAATTGCTTTAGCTGGGATTTCACAAAGATCATCTGCATCCAAGGACTGTGCAGAAGCATCCGCATGGGAACGTTTCTTCCCTATCAAAAGGCATCTTTGGGACTTCTCACTTTCAACTATTTTGCTCAGCTTCTGGATAACATGGATCAGGGGGTCAGTTTTACATTTTCTCTGATCTTCACTGCTCTGCAGTGTTGGGCCAATGACTGTTTCAGAAATCAGCACAGCCTCCTGCTCTCCAATATTTGGCATCAAAACTGCAATGCTGCTTCCTTCTTCCATAATACCTAAGAGAAAGGGGTTATAAAAAAGAAAGATTTATACATGCACAATAACGAAAATACAGCCCTGGACTATTTACATTTCTCTCTCTACTAAACATGGAAGCCTAATTCCACTAACCTAAGAAAAATTTTCAGAATGGCTACAGAAATAGCCAAAGATATTGGGGACATTTAGTGGATACTGTGATGCTTTTCAATACAGCTGGAGAAAATAATTCCAAGAGAGCTTCCAACAGGCTGCCTCCAAGCTGTACAAGGGCAGGATGAGTTTTCTCAAGTGTAAGCTGAAGAAGAGTGTTACAGCTACTCTCTTTTTCTTTACAAGCACTACACATTTGAATGCTAAACATTAAAATGCCAACTGAGTGTAACTGGCATATTGATGTTTAAAAGCACAGTATGATATGAAAATATATTCCTAAGGTACTTTCATACACCGATGCTCTTCAAGAAAATGACAATTTCAACAATGTAATTTACAAAAATACACAGTTTTTTCCTTGAAATGTTAGGAGAAGAAAGTAATTCTGGCATTTACTTGCATTAGTCATTTCACTGTGACTATTTTAAAGATCATTCAAACGTCAAATCATACTTCTCATTATAAGTGTAATTTTCTAGAAAACCTACTAATTGGAGTTGTTTTTACAATTTCTTAATTGTAGGGAAAATCAATTGGTACTAAAGTTTTAAAGAGCAATTCTTTTCTGTTTTGAGGAAAAGCTACAGGCAGTTACTATTTTCAATCACCCCTCCTTTAAAAATATCAAACCATAAACCACAGGCAAGAGTGTGGTAGTGTTGGAGGTCAAATTAGAAGCCAATATATAAAAATTTCATGAAATTTTTGTGATGTGGGCAGAGCTGTGGGGTGTGGAGAGAAGGAGCTGCACAAAAGGTCTTACAGTTAACTTTATTTCTGGAAAAATGTCTAGAAACAACCTATTCAAGTGCCACTACATATATGTGCATAGATTTATACAAAGTTTTTATAAACTCTGTATAAAATTGAGAACATAAAGACATGAGGAATATTTATCAGCCATCCTTGAAAAATTATGCCATGTTAATTCATGTGGATTTTTTTTTTTGCGAGGAATATACAGAGGCAAAAAAGGAATTTCCAGAACTGCCCCTAAAACCCCATGAAATCCACTCATTTCTACTTATGGATTTAGTGTACAGCATTGTAAGGCACAGACACATGAGAGCAGATTCTGTGGTGCCCCTTGCCCACTACAGAAAAATTCTGGGCAAAACTACTCAAATTACCTTCACCTGCCATTCAACTTACAATTCAGGTTATCATCAGAACTATCAATATAAACAATGTTACTTTTTTAGTATCATAGGCACCTCCTGCCAAATACATCAAGCTGAAAAGTGCTATTTGAAAACCACCCTAATTCAGTTACATAAAAAGACTTTGCTTTTTGTTTCATGATGTCTGTAACATGTTTAGAAGCCATTATGAAAAGTGAGGAAATCTGCTTTTCCCCTGAAAGCAGATTTAATGAAACGCTCAAAGGAGTAATGTCTACTTGAAATATTTTCAATTTAAAAATGAATTAAGGAAAATTGGTGCTACTTTAAACTACACTTGGTACTTACTTTGTAAGTAATCCTAAGTAGGCAAATATTTTCCCTAGCTGAAAACACCTGAAAGCAGCATAACAACTACAAGGAAAGTTCGTAAAAGATCATAAAACCCTTGACAAAAGATCCTAACAGAAATACGCTGCCACAGGCTGTTGCTATGGCAAAGAGGCAGAGGGAGGACCTTGACACGTATTGATTTGGGATGCCTGGAGCTGATCCCCGTTATCAGATGCACAACTGCGGTATATACGGGTTAGGTCACTCTCTGTTTGGAGTTTAACGCTCAGTGTTGCAGACTTGTTTTTTATAATAATAACAATTGTACCCAAATGATCACAGAGTAAGTTGGTAGGGACCCGCAGGGACCACCGCGTCCAGCTCCCGTCCCCAGGAGTCACACGTGCCCGAGAGCGCTGTCCAAAAGCCCCAGAGAGTCACTGAAGCGCTGGAGTGTCTGGGGACACTCAAGGCGCCGGAGGGGAAGACGCACGCCGAGGAGGGCGCTGCGAGCTGCCCATTCCGGCCGTGTCCAACACCCGCGGGCGCGGCGCGGCGAGGCGAGGCGAGGCAGGGCGAAACGCCTCGGGCTGCGAAAAGCCAAGCCCGCCTCGCA
>VZRX01000690.1:0-39082 GCA_013398075.1 Notiomystis cincta | reverse complement strand
GTGTGTGTGTGCCAGGAGCAGTGTGACAGGAGCGGAGTGTGGCAGTGGCGGTGTGTGTGTGCCAGGAGCAGTGTGCCACAGGAACAGAGTGTGGCAGTGCCGGTGTGTGTGTGACAGGGCTGTGTGTGCCACAGGAGCGGTGTGTGACAGGAGCAGAGTGTGGCAGTGCCGGTGTGTGTGTGACAGGGCTGTGTGTGCCACAGGAGCGGTGTGTGACAGGAGCAGAGTGTGGCAGTGCCGGTGCGCCAAGGCCCGACGCCCGCAGGACGGCCCGGGGCAGCCTCGCCTCGCGTCGCTCTCGGCTGCGGGGCTCGCCCGCAGCTCCACGGGCTGTGGCCCCTCCGTGTTCCCGTCCCCAGGGCCAGTGGAGCGCCAGCTCTACAAATCTGTAGCCTCCCTAAAGGAGTTTTCCTTCAGCGCAGGTTTTAGTGGTAAACACAAGCAGTTAAAAACTCAACACCCTCCGCATTTGGGGTGTACAGCTGTTTTGCGGTTCTCAGCGGGCAGAAATTCAGAGTTTTACACGAACACTGCACGTCAGGGGCAGCCTCGGGAGCTGCGCACCTGGAACGGTACATGCAGTGAATCTGTGAGAGATTTCATATACACTGAAAAGTCAGGGGAGTAATGAGCTTCAGGAGTGACTTCAAAAGTGGCTGGGTGATGGCAAGTAAAATCCAGTGTTCATTTCCACAAAGGGGCTTGAAGTGTATTGATGTAGAGATTTGGATTTGGAGGGATCTGGTAAAATTGTAGGAACTTTTTGCAAGGACACTTCCTCCCACAGCTGAGAGATTTGCTAAGATTGTGTATTGTTTCATAGATACATGGTCTTTTTGAACTATATGATCTTTTAAAAATATTGCCAAATTAGGTATTATTCAAAATCTGGATTTGGCCATCCTTTCAATAGCTATCTCTAATTTTACCTTTTTTTTTTTGACTCCTTGATTTATGAAGCTTTGTTTAATTATATAAAGTTTTAAGGCAATTCAAGTCCTATCCTACAATCTCTGACTTGGTAAGATAAATTTGGTAAGACTTGATGACATTTAAAAAAAAATAAATTGCTGTTGGGAAAGTGCAAGGATACAACCTATCTTCTTAACACCTATTAAATGCATTTAATTAAAGGGAAAAGAAGGTAAAATTTTAATCTGTGTAGTATTCACAGTGTCAAAGGTAGTAGTAATAACGATGGCAACTTGTTTCAGCTTTTTCTGCCATATTAAGTAGAGTCTTTTCATAGAAAATGATTATTTTTCATGGACCCTGTTCCTTTAAAAGCTTTGTTTCCACATCTCTATAGGGCATAGTTTAATTAAGCAGTTACCTGAATTGAATCACTCTTGTAGATACAGGACTCTCACCCTCCTTTTTCCAATCAAAATATGCTAGAATCTGATAGGTCTGGATTAAAAATACTGGGTTGATAGTGAGTAATCCTCTCCATGCACTCTGTTGTTCTTCTCTATTGTAATTAAACCTGGACTAAGTTAAAGATTTCATTCTCTGTGCAGGTATGGTTGTACAAAAAGACAGATTTAGATTTTACACTTTTACATTAATTTGAAAGGCTTCTTAATTCACAAAGTTATCTTCCTATTTTTCATTTTCATTGCTTTCAAGTTGAGGGAGACATGAAACTGAATGAAATCTGGATAAGGCACCTCTCCCTGAGCAGTAGAGAGGAGGCTCTTTTATTGAGTGTGATATGTTCAGAATGTTGATTTTTTGTAAAAGTTTATACAAAATTGCTTCCTAAGTACTGTAAATATGTACAGAATGTCGGTGGCATGAGTTTTATGGTAAACATTATAAGCTTAATTTAAAAGAGTAACACAGTCTGGAAACACCAGGTGAATTTCGAGCTACATCAGCAAAGATGCAATCTTGTAGTAAAGACATGCAAAGTGTGCACAGGTTTTTGTGATCACTTTAAAAATAACAGAAATCTACATGTAGTGGCTTTCCTATATAGTACCTCTTTATTCTTTGTGGCCTCAGTCTCTAACTCCTTTTAGTCATCAAATTAACAATTAGGTTTGTTTTCTTTAGTGGCTTGCAAATTGTATAGTTATCAGTGAAAAATGCAGTTTAGCCTGTAAGTTTTCTACATTTTCATGCCTGGCAGTTCCCAAACAATTCCAAAAACTTTGTAATTTTCCCATTATTATAATGCATAGTGTAACTGGAGTCCCTGGCTTTATTGAGTGGACATTAAATAAACTGGTTTGTGGGTCTGTGTACAACAGGAGAGAACCTTGCTGGGGGCCTGGCTGGGAGGAGGCTTTGGCTGGTGCCTCCCTTCCTGGGGGAACAGTGCCACGAGCACTGCCTGAGCCATGGGCACTGTTGGAGTGGCATGAGAAGAAGGAGAATTTAAATCTGATGTTTCACCTAAGTTTCAGGTCTTGGTAGCCTGGAGCTGACCTTTATTGTGAGGTTGATGCACCATACAAAGATGGAATTTGCTGTAGCATTACAGTAGTATTGGCAAGTAGGGGTTTTTTGCTCTCTTTACAGAATAACTACAACACATAAGCCTGGATTTAGTTTTTTTAATTCTTTCTGGCTGACAGAATGTGTTTCATATTGTCTGTATGTGCTCATAGCTGTCTTGTTTCTGATTAAAAAATAGTTTAGAGTGCATAAAATAGGTCTCACTATCACATGAAAAATGAAATGTTGAGTTCCTCAGAAAATGGTGGAAGAATTTGCACATATTTACTTAGGAGTACAAGTATTGGCTATTATTTTATTATCAGACTGGCACTGTGGGAACCCTTACTGTGAAATGGAGCCCTAGGGGACATTTTGACCCCCTAAATACTGAAGTCTGCAGATGTGATGCAGAAAATGCAAAGAGTGAGAGAAGTGTGGTAAGAACATGGATTAGGAAAAATGATATTGTGTTATTTGTTTATGAAATAGAACTACATTGTATTCTGAGAGAAAATACTGCAAGTGGATTGAGAATTGTTAGGAGTACTGAGAAATGATGCAGGGAGGAATGAGCACTGTGTCTCTTCATTTAGACAGTACAATAGAACATGATAGACATATATGGGTAATAAGTTGGATAAGGGAAATAAATTGCACTTCTCCCATTAGATTAATTAGTTATTCAGTGAAGTTGAATAATGGTTGCACTTTCAAAAGAGGTACAGGAAGTTTTAAATTTCTTTTTTTTCTTACATAAGTGTAATTAACCTCTGGAACTCTTTGCTGCAAGATATGGTAGAACCCAAAACTCTGCAAGATTAAAAATGACTATTTTAAACTCCCAGTTTTTGTACATATAGAGAGAAGATGTACAGCTGTTCCAGGTAGAACCAGAGATGTGTTAACCATATGAAATAATGTTTTTAGTATTGAGGCTGGTGTTGGTGGGATTTAGGAAGAATCTTCCCTTGGGACAGGGTGTTTTATGCCATGAGGTTTAGATTGCAGTGTCCCTTGGGGTGGTTGTGCTTCCCTGCTGCCAGAACCCAAACCTCACACACAACCCTTTTGTGTAGTTAGAGTTTGTTATCTTCTTGTTACAGCCTCAGAGCTCTTTGTGCTTTGGCACTGAGGCATTAAGGCTGAGCAGAATTTATATTCCTTAGATGGTTTATTTTGCTTTACACAGCCTTTCTGCTAGAGAATTAGGAAAGTTCTGTATTAAGTGATATTTCAGCTGCAACAATGACATCTAGGGGCTGATTTATATTAATTTAATTTAGATAGGTATCTCCTGTTTTTGAGAAGATGGCTACTAATATGTTTACTAAATCTAAATTATTGGTATTTGCTAAAAAGCTGTGAATCTATGTCATACACTCAGAGAATAACCATGACATTTTTAACTTCTTATCTTTTTGTCTTTTGTTTCCCCTTGATCTGTCTTTTAATTATTTTAGTACTGCTAACACTGCAAATCAGTGAATCTCTCCTTACTTTAGACCTTGTATTTTTCCATGACATATTATCAAATGATGAGATTTTTTTCACTCTGTACTTTGGGTGTACTTTTCTGTGAATTAAAGGGAAAACACTTTGCCTGTGCTTTCCTGTATGACTTATTCTGTCTCCTAGAATCACATCTACTTGATTTTGTACAGGAAATGAGACCAAAAATCCCTGTGTTCAGTCCCCTGCTTCCCTCAGCTTTATGGGAGTGTAGACATAGGCCTGACTCCAGATTTAAACCCTGTGATTCAGGGCCACCTCTAAGCTCTACATAAATCTAATTTTATGTGTGCAAGTAAGTGTATACGTAAAACACGTAATTGCAATTTAGAGATGATTTAACAGCATCTGTCCTATTATTTGCAAACTTACTTTCATTCCCTTGAATCTTAGTTATTTGACCATAAGTCACTTATTTGGAATTGCTTTTTACAGAAAAAAATTTCTATATTTCTTTCTCATCGGCTTCTTCACTTATATTTACAAGTTTTTCTCAGGAATAAGAGAATATATTTTTTTTTCCAAAATTCTCCTCATGCTATTCTGTGGAATATTTTATTATCTTTAACATACTCACTTCTCATTGGTCTTGAGCAGAAGAGACAACCAAGTGAGCTGAAAAGAGTGAGACATTATGGAAAGCTTCACATTGGCTCAAATCAAGGTGCTAAAATGTTCTCTGCAGTAAATAAACATATTTTTTTCAATACAGCTATACCATATATAACTTATATAACTTATAATTTGTATAGAAATTACACTGGCACAGCAATGCTTTTCACAATTGCTGTATCTGTTGGTTTCATCCATGAACTAAGTGAAAGCTTATTTCTGTCAGTGATGCTGGCAAAACATAATTAGAACTGCATTCTGTATTAAATCTTACAGGAAAATGTCACCCAAAATCCCACCCCTAACTGCTATCAGTGTGTTAGGAGATGATTTTTATGGACTTGGTCAAAGTACTGCTGTGGGCACCTTTGTCTCTTGTTGGAGGGTCTGCAGTGAGTGGAAAGCAGGATAAACCTGGGCTGTGGTTGAGAGGGACAAAGGGAGGAAGGACCTTACTGCCATCTTTTTCTTTTTTTGGGGGTGGAAATTATAAGCTTGCAGATTCTTAAGAGGTGTTTTGCCATTGTCCTCAAGTCTCAGGGCTTCTCACAGCCCTCAGAACAGGCAGTTTTTCTCACACCTGGGTTAATACACAATGTGGTCTGTGTACATGTACTGAGGGCAGACCTGTTATAAATTAGTAAAATCATGGATTTTGGATGGGATTTTAGTGCTGAATTGGCCATGGGGAAACGTCACTTTAAATAGGGACAATAACTATTTAGCTATGCAGAAAATATCAAGGCAGTCCACAGAGCCTTGCCACACAATGTTCTATATTGTAATGTCCATTATTATTTTCCCTTTCTGTTACTTTGCACAGGTACTGACACTTTGCCAGCTCTTACTCCAAACAGTGCTTTAGGTCTGCAGTCCAACTCAGGGTGTGCAGAATGTGATTTATTACTGTCACTTGTAGCAAGGAGAGTCATATGCACAAAAAACTCTTAACAGCAATGACAGCAAAGTACCACTCTCTTTATCTTGTTATAGTCAGTGAAAATACAGAAGTGCCTTTTGCATTCTTAAGAGAAATTATCTGTATGTGAAGTGTTACTGGAATGCCCCAGTGAGTGTCCTCAGTGTGTATTTACACATCCAGGAGAATTCCTTTGTGAATAAGGTCCAGTAAGCCTGGAATCAGATCGTGCATTACAGAAATGAATATTTCACCTGTAAAAGGAGATCCCCTAAAAAGAATTGGACTCCCTGGAGTTCTAATATAGCTAATATTCCTATAATTGATTTAATTGGTGACTTTTTTTTAAAGTTGTCTTTAAAAGACATTACTTTTTCCATCACTCAATGTGGACTCAAATGCCCTAATTTCTGATGCCAAGCAAGAACCTCTAGAGTATGTACTACATATTAGCTCCCAAAAGAGAGAATAGCACCAAAAATTTGGAAATCCAGTCAGGTGTGAAACTCTGGTTTATCCATGACTTAATTTCAGTATCAATTACCAGTGTTGGCCAGAATAAAAGTATTAAAACTTCCTGCTCAGCAGGGAAACTGGATAGCTTAAATTAAGAGATAAGAAGTGCCTTTGGGTACTTGTCACATCATTAAAGGGAATTGTGGACCAGTCCTCTGTCCTTCAGTGAGTGGTCTTGGCTAGTCCTGGCAACGTCCTTAAATTCCATAGGTTGATCTCTGCAGAGTTTTTTGCTTGAATTGTAATCTGGTTTTTGCCAAATGGGATTAGACTTTTTAAATCAAGCACAGAGCTGCTTGAGGTGGGTTTTAAGTGATAGATTGTAATTTTTGAGTGTGACATTTTTCAGATGACTTCTGGGTAGCAGTCATGTTAACCTAACTGTGATAAATTTTGCAAAATATGTATAACTGAGCATATATTTGTCATGTGGATGATGGTGTGAGGCTTTTGTTATGCTCCTGTAGAACTTTTAGGAGTACAAACTTATATAATTTCTGAGCATCCATCTAAACAGCACTGCAGATATTTTATAGTAAGGACATGGTTCCTGTTTTCTTCATGGAAATATTAATTTGCTCTACTAAATAAGAAAATTTGCACAACTTTCCTATTTGGGCTACAGAACTTGTGCACTTGTCTCTTCAAAAAAATGTATATCAACATTATTAACATAATGATATTAGTTATTATATATTATTATAATAGATATTAACATAAATGTGACAAACTGGAGTTGTTCATCCTATTGTGATTTTTATCTGAAAGCTTAAAAAAGCAACAAACAAACAAACAAACAAAAACCCTGGAAAAGCAATGAACTGAATTTTAAATTTCCTTTGCAATTTTACTAAGTTCAAATTCTTGTTCAGGAGTTTGTGTAAAATTAGGGCTGGATGGTTTGGCTCACTTTTTCAACATTCCTTGGCATCCAACGTTTATTTTTCCTCTAACCCTCAGCACTTTGCTTGCCTGCAGGTCTGCAGGTCCTGTGTCTGTCTGTGTGTCTGTCTGTCTGTCCTTCCATCTACACAGAGGCAGAAAATCAGTTTTTCATTGCAAATATGCACATGGAATCTGTGAGCCTCAAACAACTTCATGAAAACAAAGGAACCTGTTCATTCTTAGTTATTAATCTTCCTACTGTTTATTGGATAGGAGTAGACCAAAATGAACCATCACAATTTTCTGTAGTGACCTTGAGGTGGCAGCAGCATTACATTCAATTCTGCCATGCACCAAGTCCATTAAAGGTGAAAGTAAAATTTGCAATAAATCAAAATAATACTGATTGTTATAGTTTTATTACCAGAGCATTAAGTCAATAAAACTTATCTGAAATGTCATTTGCATTGTATACAATTTTTACTAGTTATCAAGTATGTTTTAAAAGCATGTTTAAAGCAACCAAATGAAGAAATTGGTGATAAATTGTTGAAAATCTGGGACTTGTCTAATGATGTAGTAAAACTAAAGTCTGTTTTGATCTCTTGTATTGTAAAAGACTGTTTCTGAAAGCATTTGTTAGTACAATAATGCCTTGTGTTTTGACTAACTATATTTAATGTCCTAATGTCTGATTAAATATTTTTATGCAAGTTGTCAGGTCTTTTTTCATTCATGATTTTATGTAGGAAGGTCATCTAATTATATGACACCCTTTCAGTAAAGGAGAATGTGTTTGTTTCTTTTAATAATGAGGAATAATGAAACTTATTTATGTTGGAAGTCAGGGAAATTTATTGGAGAATTACAACATGAGAAACATGAAAATTAAAAAACCCTTTTAATAGCATATTCATTACTGAGAAGCTTACAGGTAATGAAATAGTTGTGTGAAAGCCAGGATGCTGGGTGATATAACTCTGCTCATGTCAGGTTTCAGGCCATGGTTATTTTGCATTTCTGTGCTGTCAGTTACTGTTAGGTTACCAAATTATGATGAGGTAATTAGTGAAAATAGGAGGCACTGGCAGAAAAGGAATTTACAAACTTCTAAGCCAGTTTTGGGCTGGGAAGGCACTTGGAGTGTTGGGATGCTCCTGGTGCTCCTGCTGAGTGGGGGCATCACTGCTCAGGAGTGGCTGCTCTGCAAGACCAACCCAAGCCTGGAGTAGAATCCAAATTAGATTTCTGTTATCCAGTGTGGTGATGGGGGAGCAGCAACACTCAAAAGTCTTTTCCCTAACAGATGCAGAAAAATAATGACAGTGGTGTGTTTACATCAGTTGAAAACTGGTGTGAAGGAATCTCATGGAACAGATGCTAAAGGAGTCCCAATAACTGCTTAAAGATAGCTTATGTAATAGATAAAATAATTCAGTGTAATTCAATGAAAAATAAGGTTAACCTGTTGATTTAAGTTTAGAATTTATTCAGTCTTTAGTTTTAAGATACGACATTTAGACTTGTTTAACTTTACATTCACTTTTTCCACTTGTTTTATTTGTTCACAATTTCTTCAACTAATGAAATAGAAGTATTAAACATAAACAAGTGTAGAAGTATGTAAACAAAAATGTAAGTTGAATGATAGTTCCAGAGTAAGGTGTTACTAGGTTTGAAAATCACAAAGCACAAGCCATCAGAAATTACAACACAGAAATGCTGTTTGGGCTGTGCCAGAGGTCGCTGGAGCCAATACAAACACTGTTGCTTCTCTAGGACACAGAGCTGGTCTTTTCCTTCTGATCTTACTGTCATTTTCCCTTTGTCACACTTCACTGTTCCTTGAACTGGGATTCCAGTGCCTGAAAAAGATGGAGGGAGACTTTTTACAAGGGCATGTAGTGATAGGACAAGGGGGGATGGTTTAAAACTGCCAGAGAGCAGAGTTAGATTGGATATTAGGAAGAAATTCTTCCCTGGGAGGGTGGGCAGGCCCTGGCACAGGGTGCCCAGAGGAGCTGTGGCTGCCCCTGGATCCCTGGCAGTGCCCAAGGCCAGGTTGGACGGAGCTTGGAGCGAGCTGGAATGGTGGAAGGTGTCCCTGCCCATGGCAGGGGGTGGAATGGGATGATCTCTAAAGTCCCTTCCAACCCAAAACATTCTGGAATTGTGATTTTTCAGAAATTTCCAAAGATGTGAATGCAGTGAGTGACAAAAAAGCAGAATAACTGAGACAACAGCAGTACTCCTGTGAGGAATGTAATTCACTGTGAGCCCATTTCTTCCTTCTTTCTGATTTTGAACTTATGGTTTTTTATCATCAAAATAGATTTATCTCAGAAATAAAAGTAAGGCAGCAAATATATATGAGCTGAACATAGTTAACCTGGAAAATAAATGAGTAATTTCTTAGAACCATATGGAAATGATGTTTTGAGGATACACCTCATTCCTGGCAGTCATGGAACTTGATTATCAGTATCTCAAAAGGGAGATGGGCTTTTAATTTGTCTTTAGAGCATCGTAAACACATTTTGTTGGAGAAATCTAAAAAATACAGTTGTCCCAGTGGGGGCTCTTTATAAGTGGCCAAAGTCCAAATAAGCAGATTGCCCTCAACTTCAGTGGGAGAGCAATCCACTAGAGATGTGGTGGGATATTCCAGAGATTTTGACCTGGAATCAATATTTAGGTTTTATTCAAATGTTAATGCAACATTTGCCTAAATGCTCTGCACTAATGTTAAGCAAGACCTCGTTGTCCTGAAATCACAACATTGTTGTCTTAATAGCACCATTGTTAAACTAAAATGGAAGGTACCTGCTGTGATCCATCTCTTTGGTTAAGCTGTGTTAAGTATCTGCTAAAGGGTATTTTACTATTTTGTGCAGTAATTTGTATAGCAAAGAATAAATTGCAAACTGTTCAGCAAGCAATACTACTATCCTGCAAAATCACATTACCTAGAACATTAAAACAATCATTCTAAAACATGATTTATAATGATTTGAACATGTTTTTAAAAAATAGATGACCACTGTACATTTACAGTTGACACAGAGGTCCCTAATGTCAAGAAAGCACTCTTGACCTTGATGGGTAGTTGCAATTCCATTTAAATCAATTGCCAATACAAGTCAAATGAAGTTCTTATGGCTGTCTAGTGTGCACTTCACTGTTCTTCTGACATTATTGTTCTACTCCAAGTCATTCTTCAATCTTAACAGCTGAGAGGGACCTGCATTCTGCAGCTTTATGGGGAAAGAGCACTAAGTTGTACTTCTCTGTCTTTTGAAAGCTTCTGCCCTTTCTCACCATTTCCAAGCTAAGCAAACCACATTGTGTTCCACATAAAACACAGTCCTTGGTCTGCTCTTGGCAAAGCCAGGGGTTTGTTACAGTGAATACAGAATGCATTTTCACTGCCCACCACCTTACTGGTCCTTGATTTAATTTGATAACCCTGAAAACCGGGAATTTTGTTAATTTAGCTTTATAAGAAGCTCTCACTATCTTAAATATTTAGAACATGATGTGTTCCAAACATTTATGTTAAAACTGATGTTGATTACAGTTTTTGAGGTGTTTTGTGGTGTGGAAGAGAAAGAGGCACAATAACTCTGAAAAAATAAGTTGAACACTTATCCTATGTTTGTGCCTATCTGGATACTTATTTTTTCAAAGGATTTTGTTAAAATTGGAGATGGATATATGAAAAGTACTATGAACATGTTTAACATTTTGATTAGGAAAGAAAATCCTTGGCTGTACAGAACTTTCTAAAAATACCTGGGTTAGTGTTATTAACGTACTTGTAATGTGTTTACTCTTCTAAATGAAGTGTCTACCTTTTCCAAGTGGGAATATTAAAGGCTGACATCATAGCCCAGAGTTTACATGACTTTAAAAACCCAAGTACAGATACTTTCTCTGTGACAGATAATATAAACTGTGGCTAATCCTCTCCAGCCCCCACCTCCCATCTCTTTCGTAAGTGCTCCAAGCTTTCAAAAGATCCCATATTAATGAGAATAATGGAAAAACTCAGCTGAACTCATATGTTAGCATTAGATACCTATAGTAGCTAATAAGAATTGATAATGAAAAAAGTGATTCTGGTTGCCAGTGAAACCTGGCTGGGATAGTATTAAGAGGATTCTGCAATTAATGTAAAACTAATCGCCAGTCTTCCATGGGGAAATGCAAATTGCAAGTTGTTAGAAGGCCTGTTTTGTTCCATAGGACTTGTATTGCTGCTAGTCCACTTAGCAGCACACATGTTCCTCTGTTGAGGTGTTTTTAAAGGAAGTTATGAACTATTATTCCTATTGTAGAGGTTCTATAGATTTTTTTAGAGTCTATATTTTGACTCTTCTGGTTTTACTAAATATGTAAGTATGTTTCCCTGCTCTTTCTTTGCCAGCCCCATGGGCTGAAGTCAAAGTAAGTGGCTCTTTTTTGTTCATTTTCCTAAGCTCCTGGAAACTGTACTGTGCAAAGCTATAGAAGTAATCACTTGACATGCAGTATATGTGTGACATATTCTGACCCTGCCTGTACAGTTGAAGTTCCAGGATTCTGCTGTATCTGATGTTCTTTCCTACTGGTGGGCAGGAATAGCTGCACAAACCCTGCATTTACCTCCCTGTCATTTTCAGGGTTGAACACAATGTGAAACGAACTTTTGTGCTTTGTGTTTTGTTTAATTCATTCATTTAAAAGTACTCCTAGACAGCGACTCCTTCTTGCAGTGCCTGTGCCTCCTGGCAGTCAGCAGCAGGAAATGTCAGCTATGGTTGGGCTGTTCCTCAGCACAGGAACTTGTCCCCAAGCCTGGGTGTTCAAATACTTTGGTTCTGAAGAGCAGCTGTGCTGAATAGAGGGGCAGCACATGTCCTTACAACACTGGGAGTGTCACAGGAAGATGTGTTTGAAAAAAGACCCTGAATTGCATTTACCTCCTTTGAAACAAATGACAAATCCTAACATTTGTCTTTAATTCATTGGAGAAGCAAGTTCAGGTTGAGTGTAGAAAGGAAGAACATTGGAACAGTTGTGCTTGCATTTACAAATCAGGTTGTGATGCTGTAGTAAACAGCTTTGCTTGCAATTAATTTTGAAGGAATAGTTTCTTTCATGCCAGTGTAGTACATGTCATAAGTAAACCTTGTGTATAAAAAGACAATGTTATTAAAATCTAATGTTTGGCAACTATTTTGTCCAAAGGTAAACACAATTTGATCAGTGTTTGGTTTTTCACCAAGTGCTATGATTTGTTGCCACTTTGAAGCTAAAGAGCCAAAACATAGAAGGTTATGATATCTCTTGTCTTCTCTATACCTTTTATCATATAATGTAATCCTTTCAGACATTGAAGATTTTGACCCAGGTATGCAACCAGGAAGCACAGCTTCCAGAGAAAGAAACAATTTTAGGTTGCGCAGCCCTTTACTCTGACATGAAAGCCATTTCTGAAAAAAAAAAAGAAAAAAAAGCCATCTGCTACTTTATTGTTTGATATCAGCAGCAGAATAATGTCCGATTTTAATATCATACTGTTGGCTGTGTACTGCACTAATTTGTTCTGTGACATCAATGAATCAAAGTAGAGTTCCTGATAGAAGAACATCAAAAGGAAATTAATCTCCCTGTGATAGTATTAATAATTTCAGAATGGACGTGTTTTGCTCAATTATGGTAACCATTGAGAGCCGTGTTTTTGTGGACTGTTAGATCAATATCACAACTGCTACACAAATCGAGGGTGTAAGAATGAGACTGGTGCTCCTCAGTAGCCAGGAGTGTCCTTCCTGATGGACAAAAATCCAACTGAACACTCTTGGGAGAATTTTATGGTTACTTAAGGAAAGGAGACATGAAAGTGTGAACTCAATGGGGAATGGGGGAAACTAGAAAAAAACCCATCACTTTTCAATATGTTGGGCAGGATGGTGGGCCTGGCATGAGAGGTGGCATTTACAGAGTTTGTAACCAGGAATAAGCTGTGTGATTCTGGAAAAAATTTAGTGGAAATGGAGGCTACTTGTATAGCAGACTGGAGGTGTCATAAGGTTATTCAGCATATATCTCCTGAAAATATGTCTTTGAAGTATTTTATTACTTTGGGGGGTTTTGGTTGTTTGTATATAAACCCTGTCAGATTATTACAATATTTATTAGAAAGCATGTTTCTTTATGTGTATCTCTACAGTTTCACATTTTCCCTACAAATAGATACATGTAAGATTTGACACAATAAAAGAAATTGAGCATTTTTAGATACGGATCCTTCCAAGTGCTTACTCAGTCCAAGGGTAGAAGAAAGGGTTACTACAGTACAGGATGCTTGTTGTAGCTGCACAGCATGATACCCACAGACAGACTAGGATTATATTTAGGGTTCTGGTTGTGTGCTGAGAATAGAACTAAATGAGTATAGAGGCCAAATGTGTCACTGAAATAAATATTGGCAGTATGGATGTGTGATCGAAATATCCAAATATATCAGAGACTGACTGCAGATCTTCGAGTCAAGAATAGCCCAGGTAGGGATAAAATTTCAAATAAATCTAGTATTCCCTTTTCTTTATGTTTGCCACATTTAACTTTCCCCCCTTTTTTGTTCTATTCCCCCCCAGCTGGCAGTCAGGAGTGTTGTTCAGCCTGGGGATGTGCAGGGTTGACCTTGTCCTGCAGCCTTGGGGGTCAAGGTAAGGACTGGGAGATCTCTTACCAGGTACTGTCATGGGCAGATCAGACCTGACTTTATTTATTTATTTATTGCTAAATAAAACAGATTTGAATGGTGAGAAACAGAGACAAAGTAAAACCAACACCTGTCTTCTTCCTAGGCTCAGCTTCACTCCTTCCTTCCAAAGTCGTCTGCCCACCCCAGCCCCAGCCAGGGACTCTTCCGAGCTCGATGCTCTCAGGGCTGCTCCTCCTGTTTTCATTCTTGCTTTCCCTCGTGCTTTTTCTCACCCCTTCCCCTCACTGCCAGGCGGTTTTGCCCTTTCCTAAACACATTCCACTGAGGTGCTGAGGGCTCAGCTCTGCCCTGTGCTGGGGCAGCTGCAGAACTGGCCAGAACCATCCCACTGCCAACCCTCAGGCACAGTGCACTGATCAGCTTTATACTAATCAGCTCTTAATTTCTTAATTTGTGTAAGACTGCTGCTGATATGAATGAGCTTGGGCTTTGTCTGTAAGGATGCAATGACTTTTTTAGAGGTTCTCAACAAGACTGACATTCCTTGTTCTAGATCAGCACTGTGAGAGTGAGGACTTCTCCTGCAGTGACTGAGATAACATCAGATGCTTTTACAAGCTCTCTTTCCATCTGAAATGTTGCAATAATATCTTGTATTAAAGACAGCAGATGAATAATTAGACAGTACCATGGAAAGTCTTCCACTGAGTAGAAACCTTGGGAGGACCAATACAAATCCAGCCATCAGCATCTCCTCTCTGGTCTCCTCTTCACCATCTCTTTTGCTTTCCCTTCTGCCCAAGCTGAGTTTTCAAAGGGAAACCAACTTAAACAGGATTTGCTAATGTGACATTGGCTGTTTAGAGCAGTCAGAGATTCACAGCAGATGTGTTGTTTGAATTGTCCTTGCCTGGTTCTAGTAATGAAGAAAGCAAAGACAGGAAATCAGAGAGGTGATCCCCCTGTACTATTGAACAAGAGTCAGTTCCCAATTACTGCCATGGAAATTAAAGGCAAACATTGCAGTTTTTCTGGTAGGTACTAGGGAGATAGAAAAGTTGTCTCTGATTTTGCACACAGGTCCCACAGATCCACTTTACCTGCAGAAGTCAGATTTTTTTCTCTTTCTTCACATGCATATTCTAATTATCATAGACCTAAACAGCAAAAACTGTCAGCCAATTATCAGAATGAGAGATGCTGTCCCACAGCAGTCTTGGGAAGCTGTTCACACACCATATTCCTCTCCTCCAGACTGATAATGTGTTTTTGGAGAACAAACACACCTACTTCCCCTGGAAATGTAGTTCAGAAAACTTCCCTCTTCTCCAGCATTTATATAAATTCTAATGTGGAAAGCAATGAACTCTAAATATGTCTTTAAGTGAAGAAATACTTAGGCAGTGTTTGTGAGCATGGAAATAGTATCTGCCATTTGGGCTAATAGCTTATCTCCCTTATAAGAGCAGGTAAAGATAACACTACATATAAGCATGTGGAGTTACTGTCCATGCAGGTTCACTAAAAATCTGCACTGTCAACTGAAAAATTTAGGTTATTAAATACATAATGCATTGTAACTATATGTGCAATGGTTTTCTGTTTACTAGCCCTCTGCTTTTCCAAAGTCCTTCTACAAAATATTTTTTATAGAGATGCAGCATGCCGTGTTTCGATGGAGTCCTGCAGGGAGAGATGCAATTAAGAATGTTATGCAATAATACATTGTTTTTCTTACACATAATGCATTTGTGAGCATTATACATGCAGGCAAAACTGCTGAGCTCAGTAATTCAGGTCTTTACATCTCAGTACCATACTGGCTGCTTCTGCAGTTTTAGCACAAAAGTAGTAGTCCCAAACCCAGTATTAATGATAAGAAATTGAGAATAGTTCAGGAATTTTTTGTAGAACAATATTAAGAATATTGCTATCTAAAAGTTTTCCAGGTATTAGTTACATTTTTCCATCTTAATAGAGATGGCTTATTTCTGAAAAAAATCTCTAAAAGAGTGGTGATGAAGCAGAAATAAGCTTGGTTTCTGACACTCAAATGTGATATCATTGTCAGTTAATACTTTTTGATAAACTATGAGAAATAATGATGATAAAACCCTATCTGGTTACCAGTTGTTTTCCTTTTGTTAGAGCTGGACTTCATAACTTTTTGTCATTCGTCCAGGGGCTTTTTGAGTCTCCCAAATGCTGGACTTCCTGAACAATCTTTTTTTTTCTTTTTTTTTTGTGTACTTCTGCAGTTGTATAAATTTAAGATGAAGGATATATTTTTAAAATATTTACCCTCAATTTTTGTTTTTAAAATGATAACACAACTTCTATCTTCTTCTTACTAATATTCAGAAGAATTCCATTTAACTTGCTCCAAAACAGGATCACCTAATTAAACTGAGAAGCTCAAATCCTTGCTTTATAATACTGAATTCAGTAGTTCAGTAGGAAAAAAACCAGTGAATGAGTTTTTAATACTCTGATAAATCATAGCAATACTTTTTATTGCCCAATTAATTTACTACTATGTACTGTAAGTAATAATTAATGGCAGTGCAGTTTCTCTACCTTGTCTGGCGTTACCACCATGACCCTTGGTAATGCTGCAGAAACATTTTAAACCTTTTGAACTTTAAATGTGGGTGGATGTCTTTCATGGGAAGTAACACAAAGTTTTAGAAGTTAAATTATTAATGTTTTGTGCATGAAACTTGTACCTATTAGGTAACAATGAAGACTTTATAAACAAATGTCTGATCACTGAGAAAATACATTTTGTTATGTATGTAAGATTGTATTGTATTTTTAGAAAAGAATGGAAAGAGCAGAATGTATTCAGTTATAGGAATTTGTGTCTTATTATGCAAAAATGCTCTGCAAATATGTCTAAATTAAAATCCTGTGGAAATGAAAGATAGTAATTTTTCCCTTGCATTTACTTTTTGGAATTTACCAGTGATCAGACTATTTCAAAAAGTAACTGCAAAATATTTTCCTCTTACAGACAACTTGGGTGTCTGTGTTGATGAATTCCTGAGTGATCACTGACACATTTGTTTGATTTCTGGGTAGTGGTTTGCTTTCTCTGCATTTAAGCAAGAAACCCCTCCAGATTACACCTTTGCAGCTAATCCAGAAGTTAAAGGTAACCCTGATTTTTTAGATTTCTCTATTCTGTCAATGCCAGACAGGGGCCCAAATCAGCAGTGGATGGCCAGGGAATAATGTTGTGTCAGCTACAGGTGTAGTCACATAATATATGACTGCTGAAACACTTGCCTGTGATTACAAGTTAAATTTGTAATTAAAATTAATTTTAGAACACCTGCAATCTCCTTACAGTGTTGGAGAAGTCAAATTTAGTGGGATGGTTGATAAATTGCTTTTCCTGTTAAGCCTTTCAAAACAGAAGGTTTTGGTCACTGTGGTGAGTATGCACAGAACTCCAGGAGTGTCTGCTACTTGTAATTTTTATTGCATTTGCCTTCTGTTTGTCTTTGTGTGATATCCAGAGTTTGTGAGCCAGCTTTTTACTACTGTGCAGCCATTTCAGGAAGTACAGTGGCATGTTTTTAATTGGTGAGTTAATTACAGCTTTGACTCTCATGTTTTTAAGCTGTGTGACAGGAGCCTGTTCATTTCCTTGGAATACCTGTGTGTGTGAAGAACGAGTGACCACGAGCTACTTGCTTTTCTTAGCACTGCTTCTTGTGTGCTGTACCCTTGGATATTAATTTGCAGTAGATCTACCATTGGTAATAAAGCTCTTTTTCCAGAGCTGCCATTCTCCGATGGACTGTGGTGGAATCGCCTCTCAGCAGGACTGACCAGTACAGTATGAGTGGGAAGACTGCCTCTGTTTTTGTGGAAATTTCACTGAGGTGAACATTGTGACTGGAATGATACTCACTGAGATGACAGAAGTAATTCATCAACACCCACCCCTGATATTTTCTAGAATGATTTGTCATAAGCTGCTGGAGTTTCTCCTGAGACAACGGTAAGGTCCTGTGCAGAATCAGTGCCTCAAAATTCTGAATAACTTGCAACTTATATCATGGTTATTAACAATTAGCTGGTTGGAAGTTACCATAGCTCTAGGAACGAGGCAGGATAGCAGTGTGTGTGTGGAGGATCTTTCTAAGGAAACAGTGGTTCCATCTTCTGGCTGAAAAGAGAAGTGGAAGAATTTTCCATTGAGGTAGAAAATACTAAAAGGTCTCTCAGAACCAGCTTTCAGAAAATGATATTCAAATGCCAGTAGCAAATAAATATTCCATTAGTTCCTCTATTATTAACTTTTCTTTTTAACTGCAACAAGTTTCATATGCTAAAGAATATTGTAAGTACATTTTGAAAAAGACATCTTTATTACATTCATGTTATGTAGGACAAGCAGGATCAAATAATTTTTGAGAGCAACGATGTTATCTTGAAAACAATGTAGAAATTTTGTTGATGCTGTGGATTATTGATTGACAACAGATGGCAGTATAGCAGGTGTATTTACCTTGTAATGAATAAATGCCAGTGAATGAGACATGGTTGAAATTTATAAAAAGGCACTTGGGAGCCTAGTTCACTTATTTTAGATTTAGTCACTCCAGAAAATACTGTCCTTTCATGAGGAATTGACTTGTTTCAGGAAGATGTGGGGTAATAAAAGGTGGATTGAATTCTGCAGGTCCATTCCTTCCTCAGCCATATGAGCTGCTGCAGAGACTGAGGAAGTCTCCAAGCCACTGAGGTGAGCAGAGCTGTCCTTTCCATTCCCTCCTCCTCTCTGTGTTCAGTCCAGCCTTAGATCAGAGAGGAGACATTGCAGTTTATTTTGTGATGTTCTAATTTTAATATCTTACCTGGAAATTCCTATTTCACCATGTGGAGGCATGAGATAAAGTTGAGAGTTTTCTCTAAATTGTTTCTACTCTGGATTTCTACAGCACATGCTAAAGAGATGCCTCTTTCAAGCTATACTTGCCCTCCATGTGCTTGAGAATATCAACACTGATGATCTCAAAATCACAAAAGATTTGAAGAAACTGTGAGAAAATTAAATGAGCAAAGTCCACATTGAGACTTTATTTTATAGATATGATTTTGCAAATAATTTTTTATATTGCTTCACATCAATTTTTAAGGGAATTTGGATATCCATAGCAAAGTAACCCTACCAAATTATATTGTAGCTGTACCAATTTCAATGGCTCTAAAATGTGACAGTAAAGACTATTTGTATGCATTCAGCTTTATGTACATGTCTGAACAACAACCCTATTTAGAGTATCTTGTAGCCTGTGTGTACAGTTGGCTAACCAGTTAAAGTATTCCTGTGCATTATCTTTACCTGCTGGAGTGCAGTACAGTAAGTACACCCAAAAGGACAATACTGCTCACTCCTCTTGTGCTGGGGACACCAGCAGGGACTGGCCATTTCAGGCTAGGAGTAAACCAATACTGTGCTAGGGTGAAAGGAAGCATATGAATCATAAATGTAGCATGCTTCACCTGTTTTGTTGCTAGCTTTATGATTTCATGCTGCTTAAGCATTATGATTTTGTGATTGAACTGTCTGTTTTCCTCCCTTGCAGAGTAATAAGATGACATTGAAGAAAACCCTCCTATTTGGGTTGTAGCACGTGCAAATATATCAACATTGGATCTGAATCCCTGAATTAGCCCAGATTTGCCCTCTGTTCTCTTCAGTCTGTGAGTTTGCACTGTCTGCTGAATTACTGTGTGGATACTTCAAAGAGTAACAAGAGTCAAGAAGTTCTTCTTCAGTTTGAGAGTGTTTGACTCCCATTTTAGTGTTTGTAAACCACAGTGTATAAGTCAATTGGTCTTTGAAACTGTAACTATTAGATTTTTTCTTACATTTTGTTTTTGCTTATTACTTCAGCCAAGGAAGAGAGAAATCCTGGTTTTTTTTCAGCAGAAGATATAATTTCAGAAGATTTTTCTGTGCTTTTTCAAAGAAAATATGGAAGTTTTGTTTTGAATTCAGAGGAAGCAAGATCAAACTCTCAATCAGTTTAGACATAAGAAATGAACAAAGGGACTTGACACAATAACATGTCATTTAGGTTGTTCAGGTTACGCATTTATTTGAGAGTATTCTCCTCTTCTTCTGAATAATTTATTTATTTTTTATCAATGTAATGTTTTATGTCTTGGATTTTTATAGTAAATTTGCATTTCTGATGCTGCTATTAGGCAGGAGTAATAGAGCTTGATAATAGTAGACAGGTTGGACACTAACATGTTAGAAAGAGAAGGGATGAAAGTTCTATTATCACTGTAGTTTTAGAGCCATTATTTACAGGAATGTTCCAGAACAATGGCCACTGCATTTCAGATAAAAAAGTGATATTGGTTTAAATAATTTTTTCAAAACTCATGTATTTTATGTTCTTTTTCTTTCCCTTAGTATTCTGAAACTTTTGGCTTTGAACTTGCAGTGTGTTCTATAATTACTGAATGTTAGAACTATAATTTAAAAAGAGAAAATGACATTTTTGAAATATAATAGTACAGCTGCAGGAGTGGTTAGATGAGAAGAAATACTAAGGAACAGGAGACTTGTGAAAAATCTTAAGTGTTGCCAGTGCAGTAACAAGTAAGAGAGATATAAATCAAAATAAGCATTCATTGTGTTCTGCTTAGTTTCCCATTCACTTTCTTGGAAAATAATGCTATTATGTTTCCATTATGGTGGATTCTTCCATATGCATTGCTAACTGAGCTGAAAGCAGAATACTGGAGCAAATACAGCAGTTCTTAAGGTCTCCAAACTGTGCTATCTTAATCAGTGGTCGGTTTCTCTTTGGTTTTGCCTTGAAATGGGATGACCCTGCATGTTACTTCTTTAGTAACCTTGATACTGAATTACTTCTGAAGGCATACTCATATATAACCACCTGGAAAGCCTAAAGTGGTAAACAGTTGTAATCAGCAGTAAACCAAGGGTCTGCAGGGAAAGGGCCTCTTAGGTTCAGTTCATCTCACACTTTGAGATGTCTTGGATCTCTGAGTCCCTGCATATTTTCCAGCAGCTGGCAAGCCAGGCTGTCTGAAAAACACCTTTCCTTAGGGACATGTAATGAGCCCACTTGGTCAGAAAATAAAAGTTTGTGAAGGAAGTTGTCAGGAACAAGAAGAGTTTTGAAAAATAAACTCGAAGCACTTGAATATACTCCCTCCCCCAAACATCAGAGGAGGATGAATGAATTCTACAAAGACAGTAAACCATGAGGAAATTGTATTTTAAATGATGTGAAGGTTCCTATTAATTCCTACAATAGGAAATATCTCAACTTTGAGCTATATCACATGATCCAGCAAATTCTGTCTCCTGGAGGCTGAAGACAATTCTGTTCCAGTCCTCTGCTCAGATGTCCATGGATTGTGGGGTTGTTTTCCATCCATCAATATCTGTCACCTGTCCCTGAAGAAGCTTTACCCTGTGTTCAGAATAAAGAGCTGTCTATGGGGAAGCTGAGGAAGCACAGGTTTTAGTGATGTGCTCGTCTATGAGAAGTTTGTAGCAGAGCTCAGAATAAACCCCAGAGCTCCTGCTCTCTGTTCTTCACCTGTGAGACCATTTTCTCTTTTGGTTCTGCTCAGCCCTCACTTTATCCATCTAGACCTGTTAGTACTTTCTGTAACACTGTTAAGTTTTTGAAGATAAAAATAGTGTGAAAAAATTACTTGCATAGTGATATACCCTGTGCAAAATTAATTTCAAAGTAGATGTTTAACTTAAGGGAACCCCTCAAAATCTTGAATTACTACATATAACAGTTTACATGGCGAAATAATAGAAAGTAAGGACTAGAAAATGAAAAGATATTATAAAACTAGGTGTTTCAGGCAGAACTGCCAGACTTGCAGGTGAAGTAATTATAATCTTGATTTCTTTTTTTTGTCATGGTAAAACATAGAAATCCTTTTATTCCCTGTATATGTGTGAGCTGCTAATCCACATATAGCCCATACTGGCCTGTATGAGAAAGGGAATCTGAATACCTGAGCATGCAACAGCTCTGGTTGCTGAAAGGTTCTGTTCATAAAGAAGCTGTAATGCTAAAAAAGCCAAAAAAGTCAACAGCAACCCCCCACACAATTAGATCAGGTACAGAGGAAATAATTTCTATAGGCTTGAGACTTTCATGAACTGAATGCCATTTGGTATATATGCTATTAGATAATTTCAACCATTCCTTTAGTACTTCAATTGCCACTAAAATCTGTTTATATGGTAATGCGTCACAAATGATGCTTTCTGTATATACTATGCTTTGTTGAGATAAAATATAATATGTTAATTGTATATTTCTATAGTATTATTCTATAAATTATACATTTCTATAACTATGTCTGTGTAACTACTGCATAGATGCACATTTGAAATAGAAATGGCAGGGAGAAAAAGGAATAATAGAAAAGAAAAGAGAAATAAACAACAACAACAAAAAAGCAAAAATAGCAAAGCAGCTGCTTACAAGTACCTGAAAGAAAGATTATCTCTTATCCTGGTTTCCTCTTGCAGAGGGAAATGTGATGTGATCAGGTCACTGCATGTAAAATGCTGTAAGAATGTGATCTGCACTTCATCATTATAAAATTCAAACATTCTTGAACCTTTTATTCCACCCTGTTCATATTTATCTTTTTGGTCCTGCCTTCATTGGGTACCACATTTGTATTGATAAATTGTAGGTACTTGGAGATGTATTGATGGACTGAAGACAGTTCAAAATGTAGAGTGCTGTGGCTTTGCATATCATTACACCTAGCTTGGTCTTTGCCTCTTGAAAGCTGTCGATTTGTGCATTATTGCTATTCAGGCTGATAAATGACAGTAATTGTTCTTAAGTTGAAGAGCTGGCTTAATGTGCTGACTTGCTTGGGAATTCTGAGCACCAGGGTTAAACTAGTGCTCCACTGCTTCTAACAAAATGGTCTTTTCCAGCTCAGAATAGATACTTAATTGAATTACTTTAGCTTTCATGCATTTTGCAGCTTTGCATTTGAAGAAAAAATATTCATAACAAGATCAGGGAATTCAGAGCTGTTCATAGGGAGGTCAGGCTCGGTATGTGCCCCCACTTCAAGGCACCTGCTCCCAGTGGTGCTACCACAATTAAAAAAAAAACTGGAGTGGGAGAATATGTTAGTCCTATAATGACTCTGAGAAAGACATAAAAAATTAGCTGGAGATGTATCACTATTATTTTTTCTACTGTCCCAGTGGTGGATCTTAGTAAGACATACTTATAAAGATGAAATACAGCTAATTTTGAAGGATTTTAAAAAACACTGTTTATTCATGTGTAGTGGCACTGATTTTTCAGGATACCTAGTTTAGGAGAAGTGTCTTAAAGCCTCTGTTAATTATTTTTATAAAGATTTTTTTTCGGGGATAAATCAAGAGTAATTCCTCATGAAATATGGATATGCTTTCTTAAATAATGCTCACAGAATTCAAACTGGTATTCAAAATTTTTAGAAGTTGTGTGTGACTTGTATTGAATTGTTCACATTTGGCACTGTTTCTGCGTGGTGCAGGACAAATTAAGGTTCACAATCCAAACAATTCAGTGATTCAGTGCTTAGACCATTCGTCTTTTGTTTTAGCGTTCTTTTGGGTGACAGCTCTGCATTTCCACATTAACACAAAAAAATTTTCAAATTAGATTGAAAAAAATTGAAAAATTGAAAAAATAAATCACCAAGATTCAGAGAGAAATTTATTTACTTCACTGTGATTCTCTATGATGACTTATTTGTTTCACATATAAATATTAAGTGGGATCAGCCCCTTTCACCTGAGGTATATGAAGTGTTTCCTTTTACCTACAAAGATAATGTATTTATTAAAGGTTTTCTGTAGTTCCAGGTGTGATATTTGGGATTTCCTGGGTCAGCATCATAAAGATATTGATTGTTCATTCAGGGAGAATTTTAGTCACAATGCTATTGCAAGATTCTTGTCTTCTTATTTATAACTGCTGGAGCTCCAATGTCTGATGTGTATGTTCAAACAAAAGTTATGAAAACACTGGAAAATAACTCATTATTTGTTTAGTCATCTTAGCAAACAGGAGTCCTTTCCTGCAGTCTTAAAAAGGAAGATTATATTCTGACATTATCAGAAAAGCATATCTTTTTCTTTTACAAAGACTCTTGGCTGTTACCTGATGTAATTCAAGGTTATTTTTCATTCAGATACTTCCCTCAGAGCTGTGTTTTTAAATCAGTCACCTACATTTACCAAGTAATCACGGACCAGCTGCCATGAGCTGATGTTTGGGACCACTGAAGACTTTCCTGGGCATGCAGATGTGCTCAGCAAGTACCTTTGGTTGATCCCAGAGTATTCCTAAAGCTGACAATTGAGCAGGGAGGCAGAGAGGGTTATACTGTTCATTTGCTACTTATTATTTTGGATTGCCAACTCTTTGGGGAACCTTTATGCTGTTTACATTCACTGAATGTTGGGGTTCATCTCTTGAATGTGAAAGAAATACTCGGTTATATAAGCTGTAAAAATTTTCAGGTTTTTTTCTTCCTGTTCCTTTGTTGCAATATGAATTTCTTAACTCTACTTGTGTGTTTACTGAGCTAGAATTCATTGAAAGTACTAATTAATTGCTATTTCCTTCATTCCATCCCTGAAATCCATTTCCCAGTAAGGAAAGACTTGTTACCTGACTATAATAGTCTGGAAAATGTAGATTTTCCTCACTTATTGGCTTTAAAGTTAAACAAATAGTAATTCCTTACTGTTGTTATAGGAAAACAGCATTAACTGAGTTCATAGGAAGGTGGACTTCTTAGGTCTTGTGTGGATATTGTATTTCCTCTTCATTTTATTCAACTACTTTTCCTGACTGAGCTCATTTTTTGTTATTCATGAACCCTAAAGCCATTGCAGCATAAACCTTAATGGATGCTATCTTTCACATGCTGATCTTCACATGCCCAGTTTTCTTGCAAGGTCTCTGACTGAAGGTTAAAGAATATTGTGACTCAAGCATGTATTTTATTTTTCTTAATCTACTTTTCTCCAGTTCTTTAAAGCTTTGCTATTCAAGTCAGGATAGAGAAGATAATAGGAAAGTTCAGCTCACAGGAGAACATTGGAAATACATAATTCAGAAATGTTATGCTACTGACCACATTTAATATTTGTCTACTAATTTTACCTAAATGCTAATACATTTCCCCCCCTCTAGGAATTAATTTTTATTTTAAAGAAAAATGTCTAATCTTTTTAGTTCCATGAGAACTTTTCAAACCTAGACCTGCTGTTATAGATTAGTTTCTGTCAAGTTATTAGTGCCCTGTATATATTGCCCTTTTAAAGCACAGAAGGTTTCTCTGCTGAAGACCAAAAGATGTCATCTTTCTGAATCTATGGACTGAAGTAACATTTGTGAACTGTTTTATTCAGCCAGTTGGGATCATGACTATTCTAAATTTAGAAATCTGTGAGTGATTACTTTTAAGGCCTCTTGATTTAGAGGGAAAGTCAGACACTGTATAATCCAAACTACATCTCTAGTTCCAATACAACATGGAGAAAAGAACCTGTTTGTTTCAAGGTTCTGAGCATCTGCAGGTTCCACTGAAGTAAAATCCTGAAAAGATGGGCAGTTATGAAAATTTGAAACTTTAATTATTTTGGGCAGTTCACTGATTCCTTTGCTAGATGTGAATTCCTTACAATTTTGTTTAGAATGCAATTTAATTTCTCTTAATTGAAATATTAGAGTAATGTGCTCTGGGAAAGATAATATTGAGGGTAAAAGTGAGTATTTTGAACAAGAAGGTGAATTTGTATTTTTCTCTCCATTCTCTCATTCTTTTAACAGACTCATTAAAAGAGTTGCAAGAATGTGGTCTTGCATGATGCTGAATGTATAATTATCATTTCCAGCTGGTTGACTGTCAGCTGACCTGATGGAAATTCCCTGTAGTGGCTCCATTGCCTTGGTCTGACTTCATTCAGCTCCTCAGGTGGCTGGGCTGGAAGTTTGGACTAATGGTGGTTGGTCCTGTGTTTGCCATGAACCTGAGCTGCTGACGGCTGGGCTTGCGTCTTTCATCGTTCTGGGCAAAACTTCTCTGTGCACATGTTAATGGGCTCCAGCAGCACGTGACCAACACAGGTTTTTAGATATTTCATGGCTGAAAAGGATGGAGAGCTGCCTGCTTTTCTACTTCCCTGTGTTCATCTGTATGCTGTGTATAGATGTGCCAATATTCATTTCTGTTATGTGTTCAGTGCTCTCTCCAAATCAGAGCTCCACAACTCTGATTGGCAAGGTAAAGCCATTTCATGGGAGGGTGCCTACACCAGAAATCTTACCAGAATTGACCAACTCCTTCTTCCAGAAAGGAAAAGGAAGGCAAATTAACTGTGACACAGAATAAAAACCATATATATTCTTCAGAAAAAAACATCTACCAGAGGCTGAAGTAGAGTAGATCTTGAGGCAAAATTCCTATTTAAAGCTTATTTAAGTTTTATGCCATTTGTGACGTACTCTGTGGAACAATGTTTTCTTCTAAGAGGATGGACTCTTGTGCTGTAGGTGTGCAAATATTGTTATAGCAACATAGGAATCACCCTCAATTTAAGGTTGCCCAACCTTTCCAATTAAAAAAATGGTTTTCAGTGTCTTGAAAATTTGTCAAATATTGCCTCTTTTTATGGGCTAAAATTTGTAAGTTCCTGAAATTAGTATTTCAACTAACATGCTTTAGTTTTTAACTAAGGTGTTTTTGAGAAGTAGATAACAGGAACTGTGTTGTTGGCTAATATTCAGTATTCTTGTAGCTGTTTTTTGGAAGCTTTAACTTTCAATTTCTTTGCAATAGATCTGTAGGAGGAAGGCACATTTGTTTTGCATTTTGGTGACCACATTACAAAAAACCCCAGTCATTACTTGGACACGATTACAGGTGTTCCTTAGAAAGTTTTAATTCAGGGGGAGGGTTTGTCATGGTCAAGA
Source organism: Notiomystis cincta (assembly GCA_013398075.1). Classification (NCBI taxonomy): domain Eukaryota; kingdom Metazoa; phylum Chordata; class Aves; order Passeriformes; family Notiomystidae; genus Notiomystis; species Notiomystis cincta. The sequence goes on along the minus strand of VZRX01000690.1, from coordinate 12,453 downwards.
TCTCTGCCTTGGAAAATGCTGCATTAAAATGAAATTACATTTTGAAAGTGCTCTCCTGCAATTTTAATATTTCTTCCTGAGGCCTCCTGGCTGATACACTGGTAGGAACAACTTCAGTATTGTGAAAGCATTAAGGATTAATTAGGAAGTTGGAAGTTGTCCCAGCATCTGTGCAGTGCCCTGGCTCCAGGTCCCTGAGTGGCTGCAGCAGCTCTGGGACTCTGACATGGCTTTCACCTGTGCAGCCAATCTGCTCCATGGCATCCTGCTGTGTCAGAGGGCACAGCTGAAAGGGTTCAGGTGAAATAAACTAACCCAGCTGCAACCTCACAGAATCTTCATACTAAGACAAAAGTCTCAACCTCCAATTCCCCCTTCCCCAATGCTTCTCCCTTCTCCGTCCATCCCACACCTGCTCCAGAAGCTCGTTAGGCTAAGTGGGTGCAACTGGTGCTGCAGACCTAAAGCACCTGGGACAGGGTTTAAAAGGGGGTGTCTCACTTCTGAGGTTGTAGCAGTTCTGGTGGAGTCTTTGTTCTTCTCTTTTCCTCCCGAGGAAACCCTCCAGTCCTTCCTGGCAGAACAGCTACGTGTGTGGCTGCTGTAGGAATTGTCCTCTTTGTGTGAGAGATTCAACAGGGGTGTTTGCTACAATTGTGGTTATTTGGTGAGGAGTTTGGCTTTTGTTACCTTTGAAAGTTTCCATGAAAGCTATGGCAGAATCATCTGCATGATTCAGAATAGGGGTATTTTTAAAGCAACAAGCAGGCAAAAATGTCAGCTCTTTAGCTAGAAAGGCCTGGTTACAACATGTTATATGTTTGCATGAAGCAACCAAAAGAAAATGAAGAGGAATTTACAGCCTTTTAAAATAGATTGTGGATTTTATGCAGGAGAAGTCAGGTAAATGTGAAAGTGTGCAAACCCTTCCCTTCTTGGTTGCTGTTTTTGAGAAGTACAGCAGTGTGTGTATCACAAGGGGGCATCTGTAAAACCTGTTCTGTTTTGTACTTAGTCTGTGAGAATATTTTATGCTTTGCAGAAACTAGCTAACAATTTGAAATGTCATAGAAGCATCGTTGCTTCCCTTGCTATCTCACTAGAAATATGGAAAATAAGGAGACATTGGTCTGGAAAAGCTGCTGGAAGAATAATTTGCTTAAGATAGAGAAGAATCTTTGACTTTTAAAATTCCTTTTTTATTTCATGTTATTAATGGTCTACAAATATTTTGGGTTAATTTCTATGGGACCTCTGATAATACAAATAAAACAAGTGAATCTCTCACAGTGAAATACCTCTTCATCAACATTGAAGTCTGTGCTAACTGCATTTTTTTTTTTTTTTTTTTTTTTTCTCCCCTAAAGAAATGTTTGGAAGTTATTTTTGTGGATTGAAAATTGTTTATATGTTGGGCTCATTTGGTTGTTTTACTCTGAGTGATTATCATGCAATTGTGTGTCCCTTTAAAAAAGAAGGTTAATCTAAGGAAGAGTCATTAATGCTAACGAAGATTTTAGAGATCTTAAGACAGTGGATTTTTTTTTAATGTCTTGCCTTTTGAAATTTATTTTCCAATTTCTCAGTGGGCAGGAAAGCAGATATGTGTGTTTCCTTTTTGTGTTCTTGCAGAACTCGTGCATTGAATTTAAGCTTTTGTGTTGTTTTTGAATGATGTAGAGAAGTGATATATGGCTTTCTAACAGCAACGCACTTAGATTTTGAATGCATAATGAATGTTGTGTAAGAAAACACAAAGTTTTGTGTGTGTTCCTATATTTTTTTTTTCTTGATTTGTAATTGAAATTGAGGAGTAAAAGAAATACTCAAAATCCACTCCTGACCACTGCCCTACCTCCTCAACCACCTGGTGTCTCGTTAACTGAGCATGGCTCAGTAATTAACCATGGGGAGAGATGTTTCTTTCTCACTGTAGGCAAATCAAAGAACTTGGAAAAAAAAACTTCTCCTTCTCTAGAGTGCAATGTGGGGAATTATTCTGTGAAAGGAAACCTCAGCTACTTAGGCCATGAATGGACTTGCATTTGATTCCTGAATTTCTTAATTTGGTGACATACAGTGTTTTCTCCCTTCCATCCTGTGGCACAAATACATTTTATGCCTATTTCCCACAAATGTGAGGATGAGCTATATTGGCTTCATTTGGTCAATTGATTTCTTGTGTCAGAGAAGGGAAATATTAATTATGGAATGCATAGACATGTTTGAATCCACCAAGCAGATGTTTCTTCCTGGAGGCTTTGCTGTATACAGAGCCAGAGGATTAAAGTAACAAACTCATAAATGTATAGGCATTTTCAGAAGGAGGACTTTTCAATTTATCTTCTTGTCTGCAAGATTTCTGCTTACACCAGCTTGTACTCCAGGATCTCAGCTCATTTCCTTTACTTGGGTCTTGGAGTTGTTTCTGCATTTGACTTTGTTTCCAGGAAAACACACTAAATCTGTGATCATTACAGCATGTCATAGTAATTAATAACCTTTGGTTTCTCTTTGTGGAGCAGACCTGATTGTTTTAAAGGATATTTTAATCTAAAATCAAGTAGTAGAGAGATAAGGGAGCATTAGTTTGTTTTGCTGTAACAGATGTGTTTCTTGCCAAGACTGACCAAGTGGCTGAAATAGCTTCATTATTTTAGATGGATAGCTAATTACTGTCCTTTTTTTTATTATTCCTATTTCTGTCCTTCATGTGGTGGTTGTGAATTAGCTTTGTGCCGTTTTCTAAAGTATCAGGCATTTTTATACATTTGGTATATTGAATGGCAAATGCTTGATGTAAAGTCTGCAGTTTTACTCCATAACCAGATTGTAAAATATGAACTGAATTAATCATAACTGCAAAGAGTAATGGCACATTTTCTCTTATTTTATCTTTACTGCCTTTCAGATCATGGTTTAAAACCTTCTACATCTGGTGCACAGAATGAGGCAGCAGCTTTGGTAGTGGATAGCAAGAGGCAAAGGTCAAACCAGAGGCTGCACAAATATTGTGCACTGGATTTATTGTTTTAATTAAGAGTGTGGCAGTTCATCATAAACTGTTTATGGTGTTTTTGCACAGTGCAGCATTTTGAAATCAACTGTTTTAATGAAAACATAATGTCGTATCTGTCAAAGTTCTAAATATTTTGAAAGTGAAATATGAAAACAAGAACTTTAATTCTGGGTTTACTGGGATTAGCTCTTGGAATTGTTTTAAAATCCCTTATGTGTCATATCACAGGTAGCATAGTTCTGTGGTGGAAAGGAAATGGAAAATAGCGTATGGCGATTATTTAATTGTGAAAAAAACATTGAGGGTTAATGTCTTGAAAGACAAAGCTGTTAGGATTTGCATTGGGATGCCAGAATTAAGACAAAACCAGAGATAAGGCATTTCCTTTTTCATAAACAGTATGTAAATGCTGTATCCTGATTGTGTGTTTAGAAAAACAACGAAAGACCACCCAACAAATAAATCCCCAAACTGAGTGAATCTTTAAACCTGGGAAGAAATAAATATGCTGTGGGTCATATGATGCTGTAATGTATGATCATCAGGGTCTTTGTAACTAATTATTTACAAGACCCAGTGCCTTTCTGTGGACTTTTAAGGCTGAACATTTTGTAGTCTAACAAATTTCTGCTGCTGTTCTATATTCATGTAGATATGTAAGGCAATTTTTGTTCAATTTTTTGTGTAGTCTGATAAAATATTTGTATAATCTGAAAATTATATTTTTGTAGTACTCTCCTTGGAAAATAGAAATTAAGTCTGTCATTAGATGCTAGGCCACAGTAGTTGACTGAGCAGGGTAATGTATGTTACATTTTGTGCTATACTTGGTCAAGTTTCATATATATCGTATTCCACGTTATTTTATTAAATTTAATATCTGCACTTCCTATTACCAGACATGCCTCTCATTCAAAGCACAGAGGCACAGTTCTCTAATCAGAAGTGACAAGCTATATACTTTCTTTCAGCCATTATTCGGTAGCCTAGAGCAAGGAGCTATGTTTCCTTGAAAATGTTTTGAATTGGGTTATTTTTATTGAAGTATTAAAGTAATTCTTCAGATTTTAGGCTATTATTTAAGTACTTTTGGGAGAATGCAATAACCTCTGGATTCTGTAGCCTTTGTTATGTTAACAATTGTAGCTGCTAAATGTATCTTTTTAATGCTTGTTATGTAAGTGTCTGGAAAAATCATCTGACTGAGAGAAACTAACAATATTTAGGAAATAAACAAGATTAGTTGACTAAATTAGTTTACTTTTGAAGTATAATAGCAAAGTGACTCACTATTTAAATATTCCAATAGATTCTGGTCACCATACCTTCACCAACAAATGTTGCAACATAAAGTTCATGTTTGGCAGATTAATTCTGAGATTATGAAAATGATACTTTCTTTTGTGATGGCAATCTGTTGTTTTTGATGATGTTGGTTAAAGCCCTCTGCAGAAATTTCTGGTGTTTAGATTTGGTGAATATCTTTATTGAAAGGACTTCTGGAATCTTTGCTAATTTTGTATGTCCTTTACAGACAGAAAGCAGAGTGAAATTGTCAGAACAGGTGGGGCAGGTTTGGTACTGAAGGAGAAGGGATTTGGGTGCCTTTGTACCCCTTTTACAATAGGATGGATCCAAGAGAGAATCAAGGCAAAAGAGTTTTATTGGGGTATAGGAGTTGAGGTACAGATGTTTTCTGAAAGGAAACCTCAGTGCATCCAACCCTCCCATGTATTGTGTTTGTTCATGGGGGGCTGTGGAAGTTCCACAGAGGAACTGCCAGTGTGGAGTGGAATTAGGTGAAAGATGTGAGGAGATCCAGGGTGGTGTTAGTGGGGCTCCCTGACACTGAAAGAAAGTTCCAGCCTTTGATAAATGCAGACAATAATGAGCCTTGTAGAACTTTGTGCTGATGTAGCTGTACCTGTGAGAGGAGGAGGCTGAGAAAGTAACTCCAGTCTTGAATGAAGATCTTGTTCTTATAGGCAAACAGTACAGGCACAATTCAAAACCTTTCCAAGAAACAATTTCATAAAAAGAAATCTGTAGGCATTATTCATATCTTGTTGCTGCTGTAGTATTTTTGTGGTTTGTCTGTGGTTTTGGTTGTTTTTTTTTTTTTTTTTTTTAAGTTTTAGCTTTTGAGAGCTTTCTTTTGTTAGTATGCTGAATTGATAGTGCTTGTCATGGCATGAAACATCAACTGTTATCAGCATTCTGTACAGTTTTGGTCTGTTTCAACATGCAATGGGACTTAATGACAATTTTTGACCAGGACTTTCCTAGATCTAAGCACAGCTCTGTGTGAATATTATCAATTCAAAGGATTGTGTTGTTGTCTAATTCAGATGAATGAAAATGTAGGAGATCCACAGGCAATGTAGACCATGCTAAGCATGGAAAAACAAAGTATTCATGAGCATGTTAAGGGGAAAACAGGAGGACTTGCAGACAATGTGAGAAATACCTATGCTTAAAACAGGATTAAGCTCCATTATATTACCAGGCCCAGTGGCTGTGTATGTAGTTTTGATCAAGTAATTATATGCATACAGTATTATTTGATTTGCAAATGCAAACTGTATCACAATCAAAAAAGTAAGAGTGACTTTGCTGTGGAAAATATGGCCCTGTTCTTACACTTTGGTGGAATGAGAATTAAAAATCAACTATATAATTAGATTTTGAAATGAATTTATCACTAGTTGAAATATAAAAATGAGTAATACTAATGTGGTTAATGTTATAATAAATGAAATAGATAAGAACTGATGGCAACCAGTAGAGTAAAAACCCCATCAGAGATGACAGAAACATGCTAGAAATTAAAATATTAATTCTAATAATAACCAGCACTGCACACAGAGAACAAAAACATCAACAGAGTAATGCCATTGTATGCCTTAAATGTTTCGTAAGATGCCTAGCAATACTGGGAAAAGATACAGAGTGGCAGTAGAGGGCTTCAGTAGAAATGCAGATATAGAGGAAATTCTGACCTGGGAGAAGATGAGAGGGAGGGATCTCACCCTGGGCTGTTTCCCTCTTACCTGAGGCTCACAGCCACAGCTGGACACAGGGTCTGGGGCTGGGTCTGACCCTGTGAGTTCAGCTTTATCTGGCCCATCCTTCAGGGATGCCACTGGGATGTGGCCATGGGCAATGACTGCACAAACAGCTGGAGAATCTTCTGGATCCCTTGTTTGCTTTAGCTGACTGTGGCTGCTCTTTGCTTGGTGTTTCTGGTGCTGTGTGTGGTGTTTAACAGCTGCTTTTAACTGTCTCCTTTGCTACTTGGAGCGATTCAGCCACTTAGAGGTGGTCTGGGAATTGCTTGGTGAGCTGTTGTGGCACTTGGAAGTCAGAGTAGGTAGGAGGGGAGATCCCTTTTGGCCTTGAAAACCTATGGATCTTCAGATCTGTGGTCTACAAGCCACTAATGAATGTCAGAATTCATCTGGCTCTCTGTTAATAAAAGGACATGATCTAGAATTCACTTAAAGATGTAAGAAATTTCATTGATATGTACAACTTGACTATGTTCAATTTTCAGAACCTTTATTTTGAACTCACAGGTGTGTAAAATTTGGGAATATCAGTTATTTGACAGAGCAATATACAAATAGTCTAGCATTTCAGTGATACTCTATGAACTTCAGGAACACTTTGTATTTCAACTTGTAAGTCCTGAATTTAAAAAGAAAACCAACATATTTCTGCAGAGAAAATACGTGCTGTCCCTAACCTGCACTGGGGAGGGGGGCAAATCATCATATTCCCTTTATAACTCCTATTTCTGCTTTCTGAAATGCACAAGTTTTTATAACCTGCTCATCACTGATACAATTTCACTTGGAGGAAAAAACCTGTTAATAATATGGGTAGAAAGAGGGTATGTAAATGGAATCAAATGCCCAGAGTTTTCACAAAAAATACTCATCCTCTGGGACAAGTATTTGTATATAAATGGGACAGGTAAATAGGTTTTGAGGATCTTCTGTTTAAATGTTAGTGGAGAACTATGTGAATGGAAGAAATGCTGAAAAAAATTGCATTGGGAAACAGACCTCAAACTTTTTTCCTTTAATTTTTCTTAAATGAGTATCTGTTTATTATTGAATTGTATTGAATAGTGACTATTACAATTTGTTTTGGTAAATAGTGCTGGCATGTGATAATGTAAATGCTGCATTGTTAACAAATTTATAATTAGCACTCTTAATGAAAAACCATAGCTTGATAGGTGAATTCCTATAGTCTTAAAGCAAAAAACCCCACATATTTATTGTAATAATCTGCAGCAAGAGGAAATGAACAGAAATCTCTGAAAATATATTAAGATATATATTTGTACATTGGACATTAGTGCTATATACAAAATATATTGGGAATGTGTTTCAAAATATTTCAAACATTGTTGACCTTTCTTATATAATACCAAGCTCAGGGAAATATATTTGCATAGATTTAGTAATATATTGTAAATAACTACATGGGACAGTGCACATTTTTCCTTAAGATGCAGCATTATAAGCAAGACATTAAATTATGCCTATCAGACAAAGCAGCAGAATCTCAACATTTTTTTTTATAGCACATTCTATTGGGAAGACATCTCTGCTTCTAAAAAGCACATGCATTAACTGCCTGATTCATGTGGTGACATGTGGCATATCCAAATGTGTTATGGATCTCCCAGGAATAAAAACAACATAGCAAAATCATCACCTTGGGATGTTCATTGAGTGAATATTTTACAGACATACTCCTTTTATATTTATATAATAATTTAGTGTTATGACAATTTTTTTAGCAGTGTTGGCAGTTTTTCTTTTTTATAATGGTATTATATTTGTGAGCCTATTAAGTGCACATGGGCTAAACTAGAGAAAAAAGTATTTTTCATAATTCCTTGGGGTGCTTGTAGCACAAGAACCATATTGGTATAGAAAAATGTTAATAAAAGGTCAAGCAGAACTTTCCAATGTTTATCATGATAGCAATAGCAATTTGGGGCTTTTTTGAATTGTATATTGAAGAAGCAGATTTATGGAGTGTAGAGAGAGGAAGCTGTACCTGCTATTCTTGGTACTTGAAGTCCTTATTAAGAGGCACATGTACCCTTTAAAAATGATAAAAGTAAATATTTTGTACCCTTTTCCCTTTCAAATACCTGGAAATTGGTGTGAAATTGTACAAAATGAGGTGTAGTAGTTGGTTTTTGCTGTGTTTCTGTGTTACAGCTCTGGGGTTAAGAATGGTGCTCACACTGTGCAGGCACTTTTGCTGCTCCAGAGAGTTGGCATCCAAAATGGGTACAGTGCTTTTGGTAGAGGGTATCCAAGTACCACAGAGAGGAAATGCTGGCTTCTAATTCAGGAATTTGCCTGTCCTGGTACACCTTAGATTTATATTTGCACTGAAACACCTGCCAGGCTGTTGTCCATCAACTCTTAGGTCCGCTGGAGCCATGTAGGAGTCTGAGCTCGAATTCTGATTTCACAGTTCTTTTTGGGGTGTTTTCTCTTGCAGAGATGCAGTGATTTGTTTAGGTATAGAACAGATATGTCTATTTAGAGTGTGCAATTTATATAATGCTGTCCATATTTATCCAACAAAGCTGAAATAGTAAAAGGTGCATGATTTGACTGCTTCTGAACAGGATGAAAGGTGGCTGATCCAAATTTCATTGGTAGCTTGTCTGGTGTTTTTTCAAACTCAAATGGGTCTGCTCTTGCATCCCCAAAGCCTAAGGGATTTGGTTTGGTTTTTTTTTTTAAATTAAGAGTGTTTAAATCCAAGATGTGATGAGATTAATTCTGGCATGAATGTGTGCATGTGCCTCTACACTCTGCTGTGAGATTACAGCCCATCAGTTATTCCAAACTCTTGAGCAGTGGGTAAATTTGTGAGCTGCTGCTTCATGCATTAATTTGCTGGAGTGGCTGTGTCCCAAAACAAAGGAGTTTGTTTCATTGTCTTCCTGGTGACAAGAGTGGGCTGTAACCTTCCAGCTGGGTTGGGATTAACTGCAACAGCTCCAAAATCCTGACCAGCTCAGAAGATCTGGATGATCCACAAATCAGTGCAAGCATCTTCAGGCTCTGTATTGTGACAGTGCTGATTTTCAGATAGCTTCCAGTTTCTCCTTCAACAGATAAAGCTTTACTGGGTGTATGTAATAGAGTATGTACAGTGCAGAAATGTTATTAAATATTCTGAACTAGATACTTCTCTACCTGTTTTATATAATGCAGAAATAATTTTCCTCAATTGCTTTGTAAATCTTTCTCTGATAGAATGGGATGCTTTAATTATATGCAAGTTACAACAATGTTTTGCTGCAGATTAAAACACTGACCACAGACAAATATTGCATCTCCTGAAAACAGAAATGTGTTTTCTGTGCAAAAGTGTAGATAAAGGCTATTTTCTTGAAATTGATCCAAGCTTGGCTCCACAGGAACAAAAGCATGAGCATCCAAAGTAGCTGTAACAGCAGGAAATTCACTTTTCATTGCCATTTTGCTGTTTCCCTTGTGAGAAGGGTTGAAAATAGTGCAGGAAAACTACAGGAAATCTATATCAAATTTTCTTAGAGATCCATCTTATTGTTTAGCAATTTTCTATTGTATCATATTAGCATTGTATTTAGTATTTCTTTTTGGCAGAGTCAGTAGTGATGGTTTTTTTATGATATCAAAATGATATTAAGAATTAATAAAGAAGTGTTAATGAAGAGCAAATGATGTTGGAAAAATAAGGTATATAAAGTATATAAACAGAATCAGGTTTGCCAGTACAAACTGATCTGTAATATGCTGCTTAATATGTGCTGCCATGTTATTCATGGTTTCCATTTTTATCATGTGGTCTAGAAAAAAATTTCTTATGTGTCCATACAGCATTAAAAGGGGGAAAAAAAAATCCTCTTTCAAAAAAGTTCCCTTTTTTGTGTATAGCAAGGCTTCCCTGGGAGCTTTTCTGTGCAGTGAAATTGTGATGCTGTTCACACACATAGAAATCCTTTTGTAGGCAGACCTGAAATAGCTGGGGAGTTGGTGAACTAAACTACCTGAAACCCACACAGTGGGAAGATGAAACATGCTGAACAGGGGTAGGCTAATAAAGCATTTGGATTACTATGATTTGGGGGAATAGGAACTCTTGTACCTTCAGAAGTCTTGGAGGAATGTGGACACAGACTGGCACTCAAGTTTTGCCTGCCTGCAGAATAAATATTTTTGGAACTTTCGCTTCAGTTTCTAATCCTGAGATGTTTGAGTTTGCAGTTTGGAGGTTCACTCTAAGTGTTGGTTCCCAGCTACCAGGGATACTCCAGGCATGTTGAGGCATGGCCTGAAGCTGAAATTAATAAACCCCCTCAGGCTTACCAGGCTGGACCCTGTGCTGGCACTGCCAGGAGGGAGGGAGCAGCAGAACCAAGGCTGGGAGATAAGGAGACAGCAGCATCAGGTGCAGCAGGAGGCAGTGAGGTCAACAGGAAAGGTGGGGCATGAGGAGGAGAGGGAAATGCAGGCAATGAAACATATTCCAAAAGGAAAACTGGCAACCAAGGAGCAACTTCACTCCATATAATGTGCAGCTTGATACCTGACATGAGTTACTTCTTAGCTAAGATGGGTATTTTGAAAGTAATTTTTCTAAAATCAAACTCTTGGGGTTTTACATTTAGAATTTCTCTGCTTTAACCATTGTTCCAGGTGAGCCCTGTGAAGTTTTGTGCTGTTGGCTCTGGAAATGGAGCAGAAATGAACCATGCCAAAGGTATCCCATGGAATCTGTGCACTGCAGCTCAGCACCTGACTGGGCTGTGAGGATGGTCCAAAATGTCCCATTTCTGCAAAGTCCTGCAAGGACTGCCAGAAATTGTCTGCCTTGTCTGCAGTCCATCTCCAGCACATCTCCAGCCAGCGTGTCTGGAATGGGCAGAGCACAGCCTGGGCCTGCAGGGCATGGTCTCTGTTGGGACAGACCTCAGAGCTGCTTAGGGGGGGTTTATCTCTACTCTGTCCCTTCTTGTTGACACAAACACGAGTTCTGATGGCCTTCCTGAAGAGACTTTCTTTGTTCATCAAACCCAGGAGGAGCAGTAATTTGGGTCACTCTTGTAATAGGAAGTGAGGCTTTTTTGGTATAGCTTATTTAAGGTGTTGTCATTCTCTTTTCATGGAATATCACCCTTGATTGAAGTTCTTTTTCACTTTTCAAGGGTCTGTGTACTCCTTCCTCTTCTGCTTATTTGTATTTTAATTCTGAGTGCATAAGATTGCTTACATCTTTTGCTGGCTACCTTGCCAGAAATATCCAATGTGTTCTGTGAGTCTGAATTTTAAAAAAGTGGCATAGGAGCAGATTTGGGAACTTTGAAACACACGTAATCTTTTTTTTTTTTTTNNNNCTTTTAAACACCCGTAATTTTTTTTTTTTTTTTTTTTGAGACATAGTTTCCAGACTTTGAGAAGGGCCTAGTGATGGTGCCATGAGCTGGCAAAGAGATGAAAATGTCCAATACTGTATTAATGGCACCATGTGTTTGTGTTCCATTTATGTTCCTGTAACCATCTAGGATTATCTTCTTGTGTTATTTTGGGGACACAGGGAAGTAGCTATTGCTGACTCAGGAACACTTATTCAAAACTGAGGAATTGGTGTCATCCATAGGAACTAAAAATGAATACATTGCCTGGTTATTCACCAGGAGCTGCAAACAAGCATCATAAATGAGAATTAGGTATCTGTGACCTGTTCAGTTACTTGGAGGCACCTCACTGCTATTTCTGCCTTTGAACGCTTCTGAGGTGTACATTTTGTTTGGATGTGAATGAGAATTTTAAGGTGTTTTGTCATACAAGTAAGTGGAAGAATGAGACATCTAACTATTCTAGGAGACATGTTCCAATTTCTGAAACTCTGCTTATATTTTTGTTTTCAACCAACAGAGTTTTTAATTTATAACAGCATTTTCCCCTTAACATACACAATAGTAATGGGTAACTTTTTTGTAAAAAAAAATCATGTTCATGGAGTTTCACACTAGTAAATACATTAAAATGAACAATATTAGATTTTCAACATGAAATTAACTGCCTGAAAGATGACGCTGACCTTTATTTGAATAGCAGACTTTAGCTGTTTGTTAACCAAATCCCTTTTATTTGGTGTAAAAACATGTTGGGGTTTTTTATTTTTAAAAATGCCTCTCTTGCTGGTGTAGTTAACACCACTGAGCAATTAGTTATAGGAATAGAAATGTTCGGCCCGTGTCTCAAACCTCAGACCGTTTCTCTTCTGTAGGCGCGAACATCAGCTGCGGGCTGTATGGAGTTCTTCGGGCAGCGGCCGCAGCTCGCGGCTCCCGGGGAGCGGCCCCGCGGCTGCTGCGGCCGAGCCGGCGGCGCTCGGGGCCCCCC